>JAOEHV020168621.1:0-13787 GCA_025447995.2 Isaurus tuberculatus | reverse complement strand
AGTTATACTATTTTGTTTGAGTTATGTAAGGAGAAGTTAGACGTTGATAAATTGCCTGGGGATGAAAGGGTTAATTGTGATTATCATTCAAGCCACATCCAACAAGCATTATGCTTTTACTATTTTGTATTATCTCAAGTGGGAACCCAAGCCTGATTGTTAGCTATGTCATGATGTTGAGGCCCATGAAGGCCAAAACAGCCGGGCATGGCTGCTAGTTAACATAGAGCTCATTTCTATTAGATTTCAGGGGTAATACCCTCTACTAACAATGCATTAGTGCCCATATTAGTGGCTTCAAGTACTTTGTACTAGCACACCCATGCTACCAATTATTTTAATTATCATTCCATCCCCATCCAACTAGCATCAAATGTTTTACTATTTCTTATATGTACATACCTCTGGGGCCTTGGGGGCCAGGGTCACCTTTAGGCCCTGGAGGCCCTGGAGGACCAAGATCTCCTTTGATATCTGTAAGATGATCAGTCATTTAATATATATTGAATGCTGCTCTAAGATAAAGGTAAATAACTTTTTCATGCAACAACTAAAGAAAATAGATGCTAATAAAATACATGTATACATTTGTGTCACAGGGAAATAATATATATTGGAAAGACCATTACGAAGCCAAAGGAGATGATATGTTGTCTCTAGGATATTTTTTGTATACTTTAATATTTCTGGTTTGCCCAAGTAGTAGGAGTTGTTCTAGATGTCCTGGGATAGACTGTCAATCTTGTATGATTTTTATACCTGTCTGTGATACAATCTTGACTGAATATTTCAAGTTGCAAAAAATGCCTTTAACTTTTAAAAAACTTGTTACCTGTATATGAATTAATTACTGATTGCCTTACTTTCAAAAAATCATTCTTTTGATATGTAGGTGTGAGGACTATTAAAAATTTTAAGCCTTGACTGGAGAAAAGGCCTAACACTTTACAATCCTTTTTGCACCTAGATCTATTTGTTGTTTAATCTAGTTAACTACTAAAAACTTTCCTCATTTTAATTAGACTGTTGCTATGATACTTCATCAAATATGCTAAAATTTCTAAACGTGGACCAACAGTTCTTTAAGTGCTTTCCAGATCAATACCCCTCTTAAATTGCCAATAAATATCACGAATTAATTACTTTATTCTAATGTTCATTTACTTACAAAGGGTATCTACAACCAAATAAACTGTATAATGACTTCATATAAAGAACAAGGTGTGGTTTTCTTCTTTTAAAAAAATTGATATTGAAAATGATATATTGGTCCATCTGACATCTAAACCAATAATAGATAACACGCACTTTGTGAGATCTGAGATGCACCACAATCTAGCAAGAAAATGTTTATGCCAGCATTGTGCATTGTCAAAAAGGAACAAAGATCTTTGCATTCTTCCCATTATATAAACAGTTGTTTTGGAATTTCCTGTAGAAAAATTTGCAAAAAGACAAATGTCTACTGAAAATATACAAACTAGCCATTTCCCATTTTGCGCAGACACATCAATCAATCTCCAAAATAGTGCAAAAACTTTATTTCAAGCTTCAAGATGTCAAGGTTCACTAAACCTGTGTTCTGTTTTGAACAGGAGGAAAATATCATAGATAGATTTAAATTGAAAAATATGTTTTAACAACTAAATATACACTCACAAGCCATTAGCATTAAGTGTTAATCAGCAGACCTTCAACCTAATAATTTTTCGAGGGATCTAAATTTAATGCAGAAATATTAATTCTTTAAGCATAACACAAAACTACATTCAAACCATTGTTACATATTTTCCTTACAATCCTACAACAGATTGAATCAGTGAAATCTTGTTTATAATTTTAAAAAAATCAGATCAATTATTTTCGAAATACAGGCGGTAGTTTCATGTCAAAGTCAGTATAAGAACAATATAGAATATCGTTCTTATACTGACTTTGACGTGACACTGAATAGGTTTCCAAACAGGAAACCATTTCAAAATCTATAGTGATTATTTGGAAAGCTCGATCAAACGACTTTTAATTTCTGTCACATAAATATGATTTAACATAAAGAAGGCCATGAGAGTCCGAAGCTGATATTCAGATCATTATCTATTTCATAATCAGACCATATCATAATGAAAAGGCTAATGACACTTTTATCACAAGAAAAATAGAATGGAAAGGGATGGTTGGTTTCCCTGCAAAGGTTTAAAATTAAAATAGACATTTGTCGACATAAAGGAAGGTGTTTTTTCAGAAAACTAACTTTCTTTAAATCTTCAAAAATCTAATCATTTACGGAAAAGAATGTATTGCGGTTTTCATGTAGCTTTTATTTGCACTAACTAAAACAAACTACAACAATAATTTTAGTACTGTCTGTACAATACAATAAACAACAAAATTTATTTTCATAATCATTGATTGCCAGGAAAATAATTACTGTTAGCGGGAAAATAAATACTGTTAGCGCTAAACAACGAATTCCTTGAAGACTCGAAACTGCAACTTGGATATTTTAACCACACGAATAACATGAGGAATAAGTCTGTCACACTTCTGATTCGATCATAGATAAAATATGTTTGTTCCGAAATTATCCAAAAGAACAATTCAAATGGTGACAGGATTGATCTTAGGTTGTCCATCAGATCGCATCAACTGGACGTTTTAAAAATAGTGGCCTTCCCTTTCTTTTGTGTACAATATCAACTGAATGTCAGAATTGTTCTTTCGTAGTTGACTCACCCCAAACAAACTGACCATTACAGACGTTAAGCAAGGACTCAAAATCTAAACAATTACTGAAAGGCGAACAAAAGCCGTAATAACAAAAAGCACAGAGCAGCCACCAGTTTTGAACCCTGGGAATTATATTAACACCTTAAGGCTTCTTGCGCACAGATTTTCTAACCACACGACCTCGACAACACATATCACCATTAGCCCTCTCGCTTCCATTGTCTGTGACACTAATCACCCAGCTTGCCTGAAGGACGCAGTCGTGATTGTCGTAGAAAATATATTCTATGAATACGCACATTGTATCAAACCTCGAATATAAATACAATCTCCATTCAGAGCCTGTTCTGCTCCAGTGCTCGCCAATAAACTGATAGTAAATAAAATGAAAGAATTTTCGCAAGCCGCGATCACATTAGGAAATTTCAACAACCCACGTACGACCAAGTCAAAGTTAAAACTAAACTTACTGCGTGATTGTTAATGATAGCCAATCTCGCATGCCCTCCAAACGCCTCTGTGCTAAAATGCTAAGTCAATATCGTTTACGCTTCAAGCACAGCTCATTCATTTGTCGTTCCATAAAAATCTATAAAAACTCGATGATCGAATGAACAACTTCCTGCCGGTAACGTTCAGTTACAACTAAATGAATGAAAACTGAACCCCTTTAGATGTTTCAAATAAAGATTATACACTGGAGCGTGATATTTTCTGTGGTGATCGCGCAACAATGAGACTAACTAAATGGCAAGATTAGATGAACAAAATCTTATCCAGTGACTAGCAAAACCACTTAGAGTACGAAATAAACAACTCACCTCGACAACTACAGCCGGACCTATGTCGCTTTCCCCCTTTTTTTCTTTTCTTCTGGCGAGCAGCAGGCCTTGTAGGCCTTACGGAGTGATCCGTACTTCGGCGATTTAGTCGGCTTGTCGTGTGTTGTTCATTCTAAAGGAAACCAAATTTAAATACCGTTTAGTTTTTAGTCACTTTTCTTACTTTACAAATCAATGCGACCACAAGAAGAACATCTAAGAACACCCAGAAATATACAATTTAATCAATGAAGATCTAAATTTCGTGATAGAATAGAACTCGGCAATCAACAACTATTCCACTATTTCTCAACTTAGAAATTTTTGTCACAGCCGTACCTCATTCAGCTGAGTGACAAATCTCGATTCTTCACCCTGTCTGACGGTTGGTTCTGCCTTTTCCGATGTTCTGTTTATAAAGTTTGAACTGACATCAGCTCCATTTGACTTCAGCGGTGGAACGGTGGAGAAATGCAAACGAAATGCTTTGTGACTTGACGGGGACCAAGTTCTGTCCGTACATTTTGCGTTTAGTTTGTTCAGTTCTTTGAATATGATCACAAATAACACGATGAAGACAATATTACAAAGGAGCGAGAACAACGTAACGTAAACCCATTTGACTGTCTTGAAAGTTGATGTTCCACACGAACATTTTCTGTATGCGATTTGTTCTTTATCACTGCACTCTTCTGCTTCGTTCTCCCCCGACTGCTTTTCCATAATGACTCAACCCACAACCACCACGTGTCGTTAATAAACTATTGAACGTGCAGCATGCAAACGCTCCAGGTTTTTGCGACCTTTCCATGCGACTGATACCAAATACCACCACGCGAACGCTACTCCTCGCAAACCCTCAACTTGTTGTAGATGTGGTCATTGATTGTGTGGGTAACACCAGTCTCAATGCGATTGGAACCAAAACCCGCCAAAATCTGCCGAAAACAATTGGTTTGTTCCTTGTCAGTCTCCAGAAGGCTATGCGCACACGTGACGGACCAAAACAAGTCAGTGTGACAACTTACCATCAGCCAATCAGCACCGTGCAAACTTGATAAAGATCTGTTATTAATAACCGCTGATTGGTCGAGAACAATAAAGATGCTACACTTCACACCTTCGGACCAATGGTATTGTCTCAAGTGTGGAATCAGAAAACACTTAAACGGCTCCTTTAATTGTTCGTTTGTCATTCAAATGAGATCTTTGTGATGTCTGCATTGCTTCATTGCTTCCTGCGGTGTACCCAAGGTTGGACGGTGGGATATAGCCCTTGTAAGAGCTGAAGCCATCGTAACCATTTTGAACGACTCCATTAGAGTTATGCATCCGGCTCCACAGCTCTTTGAAGTCACCCAAATTATAAAAGGGAGCTTGTTGTATTTGCGAATCTGCCTAAAATTTGGCTAATTGCCATGTATGCGCACCGAGCACATGGAATACATTAACGCAGTTTTCGTCAAATCAATCAGGTGACGAGGAGCTGTGTAGCGTGACATTACTAAAAAAAGGCGACTCAAGGGCGGGAGAGCAAAACAAAAAGATAAGGAATCAATGCATTCTCAATCGTGCTGGGTCAGTTCATTCTACCAGACGTGCAACCCCCATTTTTATGTTCGTTCAGTCAGAGTTTTTTTTCGGAAAAAAGCTGCACACGCTTTATTTAAAATTTAAACGCCCAAGTTCACAAGGGCATCAAGCTTTGAATAAACATCGTAAAGATCACCAGATAAACAGGAAATTGATAATCAAGTGTTTGAAAATAATTTCACCAAATTGCCACCAATTTTGCCTGTGATTCAAAATAATTTCATCGAACAATATTTGCCTGGAGCGTAAAAGCTTAGATTCAAAAGTTTGTTGCTTTGTATATCACAGACATGAATGAATTCAACGACCAGCGAGTGAAATAAAGTTTGTATCACCAGTTATGCAAAGAAGGGTAATTGTTAGTAATTTAGAATAACTCCCCCTTCTTCTGTGGACGAGATCCTAACCTTCAACACTTCCGTTCAGCAAGTGAGCGGAAGTTTACTTAAGCAAAGTTTGAGTCTTGAACAATAAGAAAGCTATGATAATCGAAAACCGAGTTTTGCGAGTCATAGTATTTCTAAAGAAATGCCATGGGCGTGAAGGATGTATATGTAATTATAAAACATAGGTAGAGATTTTGAGGACAGAATTTGATTGAGTAAAGCTACCACAACTATTACTTCCAATCACGACCCCTTTGAGAGATGAAGAACGGTGAATTATAGTAAACTTGCAACTAATGTGGAGTAATACATTTTTCAAGTGCTTCAGCGACCACAAAACTGATTTCACATACTGAACAGTTCCAAATGAATACCGATAGACGACTAGGAGTGAGTTAACAAAGTAACCATGACCAACGAAACAGCTTAGCTACAAAGAGTTTTGTTTTTAAAGATGAAAATTTATTTAATCATTTAAACACTACTAACTGCATGATTAGCCGCAGTCTTTGCGGTATATAATTTTTCATGCGCTGAAGTTACTCAAAGTACAATATCTCTGTGGTTGTATCGACGCCCTGAAGAGTGCCTTTGAGGCGGTGTATCAAATATGTTTTATTTTTGCAAAAAACAAGACCAAGGCAACTCTTTAGATTGAGCGTCTATGTAATTACCTTGGAATTTGGTGTATGTGAGAGCGAAGAAGTCAGAATATAGACTAACATCAAAAGACGATGATCGCTGTCTTTTTACAAGTGGAATGCGGATTATCTAAATTTAAATTAAGCGAAGAGCAAGATTCTTGGTACTTTAAAATTCGAAAACAACACACACAATGACTTTAAATTGCAAAAGCACATTTTCCTTCATTTAACTTTTTGAGCTCAAACTTGCATTTTAAATAGCTGAAACGATAAGTAGTTGGTAACAAAGTTTACAAATAGTAACTTTATTGAAAGTTAATCAAGTTCTGAATTGGTCTGGTCGTACTCAGTCACTCAAAATCAAAACTACAACAACTGATAAGTAAAAGAAATTACTTTCTGAATAAAACGATCTTTACGTTTGGAAAAAAAATTTTTGAATTAAAATATTTTTTGTAAAAATGGAACTGCTAATGCACACCGCTGTGATAGCATTTTTTGTTTTCTTTTCTTGAGCAAACTAATTCTAAAGAAAGAAAAACAGTTTCAACATCAGTTTAGTTTTGAGACATAATACTTGTCCACTTGACGAAACTTAACAGGCTTACAACAACAGCAAAAAGAAGCTCTTCCAAACAAGTTCTGTTCAAAAAGGAAAAAAATAAACAAGAAGTAAAATCGCTAAAAGTACATTTATAGGCAGCCTTAGCCAGCTAGAACATTATATTTAGTGAGTTGATAATACTGACGATATTGCACTTGTTTGTTCTATGAGATTAAATTGCTTTGAACCATCGAATATACTACGAAAATGAATATACGATGCTACAAAGGCAATGCACAAATTCTTTCATTTACTCAACAAATGTTCATATTCCTTCAAACTACTGAATATGAAACATATCTTACTAAAGTTAATCGATTTTCTTTTTATAGCAAACTTTGGTTGATTAGATTGACCCAAGGTTCGGAATACACTGGCTCTTTGATTAACACGCAAGCTTTCAACTTCACCACTTCTTTGTGCAATGGCATTATGCACGTACTAAAAGGAATTACTAAGAATCTACTTAAGTTTCGGACGTCATTGCTACTATGGAAAATGGTCCTATTTCCGGAGATCGACTCTGTTTCCGATACTCACTAAATTCTCTCAATGTAGCCTTTTCTTTTTTTTCATTCTAATTTTTGATAAAAAGATTTATAAGGCATATATATCGAAACTTTATAACTGAGGTTCGGAAATTTTGTAAGATTTTTTTCTGCTTTATATTTTAAGTTATACACCAGATCTAACAATGGAATTTTATATGGCGGATTACAAAAGATAATTGTCATCAAAAGAGTGAATTTGTTTTTGTTGCGTCACTTACCAGGTGACATTTCGTAAGCCAGCTTTTCCGCTTTAAACAAATATCATTGCAGACTCACACGAGCGTATCACGTCTTCTTAATTGCCCCCAATTTTTTCACCAGCCATGTGACCTCCTTGAAGAATCAAAGATCGGAAAATAACGGTGTCTGAGAGACAAGCGCAACACTCAGTATCTAGAGTATCAATATTTTTCTTATAAACTGCATATTTTCACTGTTCGCTAGAGGTTTGGTAAGACTTGTGAACGATTGATGAATAGTTTTATTATTTTTTTGTTAACTCCTTTGAAATAGAAACACTAATAAGATTTAACTATTTGGTCCAAGGTAATTCGAGGAATTTAGAATCGGGTTCGTATAAAAGTTTTCAAAATTTTTTTCTTCATTGCATTATGTGATCATAAATTTCTGCTGCATCAGTGTTATACCGACCCGGGTAATGTGAAAACTAAAATAAAACATTCTACTCTCTACCCGGAAAAGAAGAGTTTTATTCATAACTCTAATTTTTTATAATCGATTTATACACCTTCTCTTTGTTTTGTTTTGTTTTTTTAAAAAAAAGGCTATCAGTAAACAAGCAAATGACTAGTCATGCCCGTTGCATAGGTATTACAGACAAGCTTCAATATGAAAATTGTTAAGAAAGAAATTGTTATTGAGGCTATGATATTTTACTCATGCTAAAGTAGCTTTCTATTGAAATAGAGAAAGCTATTAAGGTTTAGTATTACCCAATTGTCGACTATAGTGCTATTTTGCAAATCGTGCATTCTGATTGGCTGTTCACTAGAGGTGTACTAGATGGGTAAATCTAAAACAAATGGATCTCTTGGCCTTCGGTAAAATGAGCTATGGCTTCCTACCAAGAGGTCTAATTGCTGTTTAGTATATTACTCTACTAGTTGACTATTGCGAATACTGCACACTTAACTTTATGCAGTGGTTTATCTTCAGTAGTCCCATGGACAGAATTGCTCCAAGAATTGCTCAAGAACTTTAATCATTCAAACAGCAATTTCTTGAAACAATGAATAATTTTGTTGCTCTCAAGCTCTGTTAAAATTTTCAAACAATACAAACGGATCAACTCCAAATTTCAAAACCTTCATAGTCTGTGGGAAGTTGGAAGACGTAAACATGATCATGGATTGAAGTCGTAACCGTTGTTCAGTGCTAATCGACATCTAACAACTAGCTGCAGGCCCTGGTAACGAAAAACACGCATTTCTAGCAAATAAATAGATTTTTATTATTTCTTTCCTTTTTAAATGCCACTTTGTCTGAGTAGCTTAAAGTTAATATGACAATGAGACCTCTTGGCTTCTAAAGTTCGAGTAAAGAGCTCATTCGACCCAGTCCTTTCGTATTCAAGGTCTGATCTATAAATACAATAGGTGCAATAAAATTGAAATAAAACCAGAGCTTTGTAAAAAAAAGAGAGATTTCTGTAAGAGTAGACTGGAGAAGAAACTAAAATAATAGGCTATACTATCAAAAAAACATAAAGAATCTAAAGATTCGGCAAAATTAATTGGTTATGGTTTGACAAATTCCTGCAAACATCTTAGGCCCCTACAAGTTGATCTATAGTTTCTGGTCCGGGGTTACTTTCGTTACGGACGCGGGCGGGCGGGCGGTTAGGACTATAGGACATAAATTACAGTATGGCATTTTGTAGATTTTCGTATCCTTTACAATTTCACGCAATTGACGAACCCCTAACACAAGAGTTCGTTGAAATAATGTTTGCTTTTAACATAGAAGGCAACATCGAAGCACATTTTCGGGAGACCTATGATTTATCATTGCAGAAAATATAATCCATCGCGAAAATTTTCAAGTACTCGAAATTTATTGTTAACACTAAAATAGTCCTAAAATAATAATTTCCAAATAACGGATGCGGGCGGCGGACCAGAAACTAAAGATCAACTTGTAGGGGCCTACGGTATAGATTTCAATCTTTTTTTATGAAGCCTTTTTTTCAAGTGAAGTATGTGAATTTTGAAAGGACATATAGCAGTCATTTGTATATCTATTGCAAGCCTCGTAAGTTTTTTGTCTGTTTTCGAATCAAAGTGAAAGTCATGAATATTCTCCTACTGAACTGAGATACCGCGCCAAATTCTCGAAATTACGTTTTTTAACTTTGAGGACATTCAAACAACTAAGCACATTTAGCTCGTTTCAAAAACTAGACATTTTTAAATAGAAAAAATGTAGAAAGATGCTTTCGAGTAAGTAAAAAAATATCATATTCTGATACAAAACTAATTTTCCATACCTTTAATGTTGAGCAGTGATGGTCCTGGTTTTCAAGTACGTCGCTGTTCTTTCACATTTAAATATGATTTTCTTAGCTTTCTTCACATGTTACCACACAAAATTGTCTGTTTTTTTTTCTAACAAAAAAAATGTTTGCTTTTCAAAAACTCTTAACTGACTACAAAGAAAAGCAAAATGACTCACAAAAAAATTGAATACTATTTGTGTCTTGGTGTAGTGTATGGCGGGAAATGGGCGCGCGCACGCAAGTCAATGGCGGGAAAGCCATGCAGATGCCCACGGTACGCGCGCAACATAATAGAGACATTTAGCCAAAAGGCATCTTACAGTGTATTGTGTGTTTTGTAAAAAATATTGTTTTCGTTAACAATGTCACCATCTTAGTGACAAATAATAAATAATTGTATAATGGCGCACTCAAGACAAAATGAAATTTTGAACATTTTTCTCTTTGTATCCCGACTCTAAGCTGTTTTTACGTGCCACTCTAGTCACATCGAGGCTCACCAAAGGCACCCATATATTTCAATAATACACATCTTTAGTTTAAGGAAGTGCTGTTAATTTACGTTTATATAAGAAGCTGATATTAATTCAAAAAACTCTGAGGAGACTGCAAACACAAGAATGCTTCCGAAAAACGAAGTCAGTAGCACTGAGTTCTAAGGTTGCGTAGAGCCAAAGAAAGAGTCGGTGTAAAATAAACTAGATTTAAATGGCTTTATATACTACTTTTCAAAACTTGGAAGAGGCAGTGATAAGAAAAAGTATGTCCTTATTTTGACGCATTAATTGTGTTTAGAAGTTTTTTGTTCTGCGACTTGCTGACTTTGTAAGTGACGGGCCAGCGGTATACCCTAAATAATTTTCATCCCCAAACCACATTGATTGTCTAGTTCAGGCCGGTTGCGAACATTATTCAGAACTATGTCAATTTTTTTTACTCGTGAAAATGAGTTAACATGAATGTTGCTGTCGTAGTTAAATGAGATTAGTACTTTGTGACCCGATGCTTCCGGTCTACCAAAAATAACCAATAACTCTATTCGCGCTCAGTTTTTACTCAACTGATATGATATGATACGACCGTTGGTCGACTTTAACCCCAGTCGCAGGCAGAGGCTGAATTGCTGGCGTTTTACAATATTTTGGGGAAGTGGAGGCCAGTACTGCATTTTAGAGGCGTCATTTTGCAGCCACGCAGTTTACAACATTTAATTTTGAGGTATAAATGCCCCCTGCGACCGAGGACAGACCACAACACCAGTTCGTAACCCTACTCTTATCGACCAGTATGTGGGTTCTTTTAAGTCTCCCGAAAGAATATGTGAACTGACACTGACATATTCTTCGGATCCACTTTCTACACTTTGTTTTACTTCATAGTTTTAAATCTTGAATTCTAGCGTCAAAATGTGGTCCATTTCTAAACAAACTCATGGATTTAAAAAACGTATTCGAAGTTAAGATTTTTTACCACTCGGAAAATAAAAGTGAGTTATTTTCAAAAGCGTTTGAAACAATGGGTTTTAGTTGAACAACTCAAACAGTATGCAAATTTACTATTTTAAACTTTCATTTTGTTAACTTATTTGTCACCAATCTTTAAATTAATGTCAAACTAGTTTTGTGTCTGCCAGTAAAAGTAAACCATCATGCAAAACAATAAACATGGAAAAGCATCTGCTCGTTGCTGTAAGTGTAACGGTTGTGTATGAAGATGAAACTTGCTAGTGTTGTTGCAAAATTGGTTTGACAGCAACAGCATTTTTTTCTTTTTTACCTTCTACAGCCTAAGTCATTTTGTAACATATATAACAACGACCATCGTTTTAGCTTTAAGACGTTCTTCCCACAATGCTTACGTCAGCATTTCCTTTCCTGATGGCTGCAATCTTAAACCGTCATCACTCACAATACCCTTCGTTCTCATATTCCTCTCTACCAGCACATCCTCAAGTTGTTTTTCAAGGTTGCCTCCTAGACTTTTTCTCCTTTAGATCTAAATTAAGAACCTGCTTAACAGGATTATCTATCTCCCTTCAAACCACTTATCCATCCCATCTTAACTGACTCATTCTCACGAGCACACCAATTCATTTTGTTAACGCTGTCAAACGACTACTTCCAGCTCGTTTGTCATCGGTGAAACTTTATTCCTTGTACTGAATTAAATTAGGAAATCCCAATGCTTTCCAAAAATATCCTCAGCGTCTTTTTTTCGTATTATTTAACCTTAGGTTAACTTCCCAAAAGTTAGTTCGAGATAAATTGGATAAACGAAAGTAAAATTTGTGCATTACAAATGCATGATTCTTTTGTATTTTTATCACCGATTATATCTATCAAACATTCGAACTTAATAAAAAAGAAACACCTCAGCAAGTCAACTCATGACAAAGTTTCAAGGAAATGGCAAGTTGGCGGCGCTTAAATCTGATGACATATTGTTTCCGGTTCTAGTTATTCGGGCTAAGGTTTCCATAATTTTGCTTTATTTATGGTCACTGTTATTGCTGGATCGCTGAAACATTAAGCAGCGATCTCTGCACTAATTACATAAGCAGGCAGACAAGAAACCCGTTTGTATTGTAAAGCATTTTACTAAATTTCACATCCAAAGATAATTCTAGGATGTAATATTTAGCGGTAAACTTAAAACATTGAAAAGGAAAATAGCAAAGCAAGTTTAACAATTAAATCTCGATGAGTGATTTTATTTCCCGCACATTTGCATACTCCAACGGCAACGCGCTCTGGACACGCAATAGCCAAGCTTCTTTTCGAAGAAAGGACGAAAAAATCTTAAACTTTAAGAATTCAAATAACTTAATGAGCTATAGCACGAAAGTAGTGACCCAATTTATAAGGGATTGCTATTTTCAAGCTATGAAATCTTTTCAGTTCTAAATCGTGTTTGAAAGAAGCTCAATAAAGATTTTACAAGATTGTTCTGTACTATGCGACACTTGAAACTGTTGAAAGATCAGTGACTGAATTTAACAGCTTCTTACTTTGTCGTAGGCTTACATCGTCCGTAGACAGGCGATTAAACTGAAACGTGATAATTATTCCTATCAGTTTTCACGCATCTTGCCGAAAATGTAAAAAATTCCAGAGCTTTGAAAACTCGTTTATACCTTTTCTGAGTCCATAAAACAAAAAAAAACATTTGCAATAGATGTAAGGCTGATGCTTGATTGCTTAATTTCACAATGATACACTGGTTTCTAGATAGACGATTGAAGAGATTAAAAAGCTTTAAAATCCAGTGTGCTTTCTGTTTTAAATACTCTGCTCCTATGAATTTTTTCTGCTGACAAAATCTATTATGAGGAAACCTGCCAGTTTTTCAAGCTAATTCAAAATCGTTTTAATGCTAAGCTACTTCAGACAGACGGAAGAATGAGCTGTTTTTTTCATTGACATCTCCACCTTCCGATGATTTGCATGGACTACTGTACTCCTGGACCCTTGACATATTCAGCTGTCTCTGTTTGATATGAAGATTAATTACGGGCTATATTTCGTTTAACTGCTGATTGATAATCGTTAGTTGTTTACTGTATCAGGCTAATTTGACAGTGGTAATGAATTTTCCTAAATCTTTATTCTTCATTTGGCTCGGATTGTATATCTTTAAAATTTAGTGATGATGACCGATGTCAAATCCATTTGTTAGACAAAGTTAAATGCATGGCACACCAGAAAAAGCTTTGTGGAGCAAATCCGTCGTATTAATTTAACAAATGTCAAGCTTACCATACTAAGAGCTTTTTGTATAAAACAAGAGACTCCGTAGTAGTCTGTACTCTGCACGAGTCTGAATTTCTTCTATAAAGGGACTCGTAGTAATGCAGTAATCTTAAGTCTTAAAGCAACGGGAATTCCATGCAACTGATCGCAATAAGAAATATTTCAAAACATGCATAAGTGCTGGTGAAGTTATGTGC
>JAOEHV020168525.1:0-13795 GCA_025447995.2 Isaurus tuberculatus | reverse complement strand
AAAATGTAATGTACTTCTGAATCGAAAATCTTTGACTCACTCGTGTCCATCTTGCTGTGTTTTGAGCGTTTTTTGATTTAAATTTTTAAAAGATTTGATGTCCGGGAATGACATCACAACCCAGTCCCCCTAAAACGCGGTCGTTAACCATCAAATGGCGCGTTTCAAATGCTTATAAAAAATTGAGAATACAACCGATTTTGAAAATTCTTTTTTAAACGACCTTACTTTCCAAAAACTTTCAGTGGATGAAAAAAAAATATTTGGTGTTAGTAGCACTTTAAGTTAATCTTCCTTGTTTTTCAGATAGCCCGTGTTTAGTAATAAACTATTCAAAAACTCAATGTGCAGTAGAACAAGTTATCTACTTCGGTATATTGCACCGTCGACCTAAACTTCTAACAAAAGCAAAAAAGATATATCGTTTTGGTGATTTTTTAAATAAGTGTTTTAGTGACAAAATTTTCAGTAGGTAACAAACTGCCTCGATAGTCGACCGTTTCTCTACCGCGTCTTCAACATTTGCATGGTTATTCCTTGGAAAAGACACCTGCTTAAAAATCCTGACCATGCACTGAACAAACTTAAAAAAAAATCAGGAAAAAAGTAAACGACCCTTTTAAATCAGTCTTTGCCTAAACATTAATAAGGTATTCTTTCCGATTTGATACAAAAATTACAAAATGGCTGCTCTAGAAATTACTATGCTTGATATGAGCTTTTTATTTCAAATTTTTATGAAACGTTTTTCACAAACATGGAACAAGATCGCTACGATATATATGGAAAAGCTATAAAATGAGACCTTAAACGGGAAAAAACACGGATTATAAACCCATCCGGATCCCTACAGTGAAACGTTGACGCAAAAACCTTATATGAACTACAAAATACTTGAGGTGTCTGTCATTTTTAAAAAACAAAAATAAGCAAAACAAAACAAAGCGGAGCAAGTTTCTCCCCCAAAATGTGGAAACACGCTAAACAAGCAACCGAAGTTATCCATGATCTTACCGTCCTGATCAGTTGTTGCTTGAACTTCCGTACTTCTAGGTCCATCTCCTATTGAAGTAAAAGCCGATACCGAAATCTTGTACTGAATGTACTTCTCTAGGTTGCCCAGAACAGTCTTTACGGCACTACCATTGTTTATTGTCTTGTGCATTTCAGTTCTATTCACTGCAAAACCTCCAGTTGCTTGGTAATAAATCTTGAAACCAAGTATTCTTCCGTTTCTTTCACTTTCAGCCACATTTTCCCATGTAACTGTTATCTCGGTAGAACTTTTACTGACAGCAGTAACATTTTGAGGTGCAGCAGTTGGAACTAGGAAAAAAAATATTGATATAAAACTTTTATTAGTAGGAATATAGTTTTATTTCTAAGCACTCATAGTTCGTATTTAGTAATAAAGCCAAAATTTAATTGGAATAAAGCCTCTTTTTTTGAATTGAAAAGCTTTTTTTTATTTAACCTCGCTTTGTCCGTGATGGTAAAATTGTACATCAGTTAATGTGAAAAACTACTTTTTATGAAAACAACTAAAATGTTCTTTTCGCTTTCGTTTTTGAGGGGAGATATAAAAGCACGAAATTTAAATTTAAACTAAACGGACAGTCTATGAGCTCAAAACATCAAAACTTGAATTTTATTGTTTCGTTTTAACGAAACAACAATTTTTCTTAGTTTCAAAAAAGGATACATGTGATAAAAATTTCGAAAAGTTGAGTTTTCCTCATTTGAAAACGATTGATAATATACACAAATTTATTTAATTCCACTACCAGGGAGCGAAGCAAACCTTTTGATACAGGAACGTACTCTTTAAACTTTTGTCAAGAGCATTCAAATTTAGCGCTTCTATATAAATCGTTGTGCCACACTTCCTTTTTTAAAACTAATGAAAATCTAGGTTAAGGTGGCCCCATGATAAATCAGTAATAGTCTGCCAATTTTTTTTTAAATTGTATCTGAATAAGCCAAAGTTTAGTTAACTAACATGAAATAAACGCCGTTTTTTACCTGTTTCATTCGTTTTTATTTCTAGTTCATTTGAAGTCTGGAATGTTCCTGTGTTGTTTATAGCGTAGACGATGAGAAAATACTTAGTGAACGG
The DNA here is from genome assembly GCA_025447995.2 of Isaurus tuberculatus. Classification (NCBI taxonomy): domain Eukaryota; kingdom Metazoa; phylum Cnidaria; class Anthozoa; order Zoantharia; family Zoanthidae; genus Isaurus; species Isaurus tuberculatus. Next base: position 11,679 of record JAOEHV020168525.1, on the reverse strand, counting down.
CTCCAATCCTGTAACTGTAGCTTGTAAAACTGTACTGTTCACTATACATCTTAAGTTACTTTTGGATTCTGCGCATGTTGCGTTGGTATAACTCCCGGATGACCTGCCAACCAAGACTAAGTAGTTGTTAACACTCCCAGTTGCCGCTGACCAGGTAATCGTGGTATTTGTGGCAGTAGTCAATGATGGTGTTATGTCAGTATAAAGTCCTGTAAAAAAAGACAACACAAGAATAAAAATCAATTGATTGATTAGATATAAGAAAAAGCGTGAAAAGATTAACTAACTTTCGAAAGTCATATTAACACTCCCAGTTGCCGCTGACCAGGTAATCGTGGTATTTGTGGCAGTAGTCAATGATGGTGTTATGTCAGTATAAAGTCCTGTAAAAAAAGACAACACAAGAATAAAAATCAATTGATTGATTAGATATAAGAAAAAGCGTGAAAAGATTAACTAACTTTCGAAAGTCATATTAACACTCCCAGTTGCCGCTGACCAGGTAATCGTGGTATTTGTGGCAGTAGTCAATGATGGTGTTATGTCAGTATAAAGTCCTGTAAAAAAAGACAACACAAGAATAAAAATCAATTGATTGATTAGATATAAGAAAAAGCGTGAAAAGATTAACTAACTTTCGAAAGTCATGTTAATACTCCCAGTTGCCGCTGACCAGGTAATCGTGGTATTTGTGGCAGTAGTCAATGATGGTGTTATGTCAGTATAAAGTCCTGTAAAAAAAGACAACACAAGAATAAAAATCAATTGATTGATTAGATATAAGAAAAAGCGTGAAAAGATTAACTAACTTTCGAAAGTCATGTTAATACTCCCAGTCGCCGTTGACCAGGTAATCGTGGTATTTGTAGCAGTGGTCGATGATGGCGTTGTCTAGTCTTCTAACCTCACATGTTCTTTCGGGAGAATTAAAATAACCAACATACTTATCGATAAGGGAAGGGTTATGACCTGGTGCTGTGGTTTGTTTTTGGATGGGTTGGTGCCCATTTTCGTCAGCGTTTGCTCTTGATTTAAAGCCTATGTAATGGTCATCTCCATAAGTCATCTCCAGTTTAGCACGCTGTTTCAGCTTTCTACACGGAACATTTTCCTGCTTGCCAGATAGCAAATATTTAGTCCAGTGTAATGTCTCGCCATTTTAGTCTTATGTTTTCGTTTCTTTCTATAAAGCAGAATGGTAGCTAGCGATACCACTTTAAGATTGACTGCTAAAATCCTTCAGGGACATTTTCACCAAACTGGTTTGTTTCAAAAATGAGTTTTTTTTTATTCCCAGTCAAATCGTGGGCCACTTAAAGACGCTTGCTTTGTCACCAAGTCCTTTTTGCGGGCTCGGGTTGTTAAGACCTCCCTGGAATATGAAAACTCCATGCAGGTGTTATGTTGTCGTCATTCAAAACTTTCAAAACAAAACAAAACATTCAAAACATTCAAAACATTCAAAACATTCAAAACATTCAAAACAAAAAACACGTACATTGCTTCTTCGGATAAAACTAGCGATATTTGTTTACTAATTCAGCCATCGTTTTGCGGAGGTCCATAAAAAGGTAGGGGGGAAATACAGAGTAAAGTGTTAGGCTAAGATTAAACGGTACTGGTTAAATTTTTAACTGGTGTAAAATAAAACAATTTGCTTCTGCTAATTGTCATTGCCTATAAAAACGACACTGACCCTGTGCTAATCAATAACAAAAATATGCTAAAATATTCACTTAGGACAGAATAAGTGACAGAGCAAGTAAGTTAACAAATGTTTTATGATATTGAGAGGAACTGAACTCCAGAAAAAAATTAATACTAGTAATAATCAAAGATTATAGTGCATGAATGCGTTCGACGAGCGACATGCAAAATCTTGCTCGAAACTCACCATCGAATCCGACAAGAAAAACAGCGTTTTTTCCCCCTAGAAAATATATCACTGCATATCAACCTCCTAATGTTATGGTAACAAACCTTCTCTCGCTCAACACTGCGCGCCGACGTCGAAAAAACGTTACTGATCGACATTACGCAAATGCCATGCACACAAAAACGAGGCAAATGTTACACAAAAATTCTCAAAAAAGCATAGCATCTAGCCGTGACGTCAAGATTAGAATGCGTTCTCCTTCGTCGAACGCAATTAAAACGAAGTTTCTCTGACATTTCGGAGCTGTCCAGCCAGGTAGTCAATTAATAGTAGAAAGCAAAAACAACCCGAACTCAACTCCACGGTTTGGCCAGAACTCGGGTGAAGCTGGTCGTGCGCATGCGTCTAGGTTCTGGCCGAACCGTGGAGTTGAGTTCGGATAGTTTTTGCCAATTAACCTCGTCAAAAACCTCTAACCGTCCAAAGATTTTCCGGTTGAACTGTTTTATACGATAGCGATCATCTTTTTGACGGCACCGGACAAAAAATTGACCGCAATTTTGCTGGACGAAATTATGTACGGCTAGCCGCTCAATTTTTTGTACTGGCTGGTTCTGTGTGAACACGCCTAAACGTAAATTTAGAAATTAACCTAGAAATTTAACCAGTACCTTGTAAACGTAGCCTAAAACTCTGTTCTACCAAAAGAGGAAACAAATTCTTTATTTTGTTTTTAAGTCGTAGTTTGTCTTTTTTTTATTTTTTTCAGGTTGGAGTGAGTAGATGAATTTTTTTGTTTTGTTTTGTACACTGTCGTTCAATTAAGTTAAATCGCTGATATTGTAACTGTTCTACTAGAAGCTTCCGTTTGTGTATTTATAATAGTTTCATGTTCATGTGTTTTTTTTTTTTGGTCGTTTTGATTAATTTCGGCAGATTTTAAGGTTGTTTCGGTGATTTTGATTCATGTATACAAGCTTTTTAGAAGTTTCGACTTAAGTTTAAAAAATCGCTTTGTATGTCTTAAAGAGTAGAAATGATTGGTGTGTTTCATTCTCACTTTTGAAGCAATGGATGAAACCCATAAAGTGTCGATTCGTTTTGTTTTTGTTATTCTTTTTTTTTTTGAAGCAGTAGAAATGATTGATGTTATTAATTGTAACTTTTGACTTATTAAAACTTTGGAAAGTTAGACTTTCCGTTACTCCATTATTTAAAGGGTTAATTTTCATACATTGCATTAGCATGATTATTATCCACAATTATTGCAATTATTGAATTTTTGGTTCTTCGATTTTTTTCTTTGTTAAACAAAATGTTACATATTTTCATAAACTACAACTTCCGGCTGCGAGAAATTGGACGCGCGGACGGAGAGGGGGCGTGCATCTTCCCAATTCGCCTTAGCTTCCGTTCGCGTCTCCGTTTTCTTCTTCCTGCTTCCCATTTGATAACTACGTTAAGATTTTCGATCTCACGGCGCAAGCAGAAACTTTAAACTCTGAATTTGAACTTTGCCATGTAGTATAATCAAGGTCCAACGCAAAAACTAAAAAAAACTGCGAGGCGAAAAATTTTTTCGCTTCTATAAACACGTGTGGAGTAAACGTTTTAGTACAGAGCCGTAACTCAACACAGGAGTAGATTATTTCTTGCACAACTATGGGCCTGTTTACATGTGGGAGGTTAAACCTCTTGCCCGGTTCAACCTAGCAAGCGGATGTACCATTCGCCATACAAAGTCTTGTTGCTATTTACATGAAGAGGTTCAAATCTGATCCGGGTAGCCGGTTCAACCTAGCAGCCGGTTCAACCTAGCTGATTGGGAGGTTAAACCGGGTACTAGGTACAAATTTTGCACGTGTTTGATCATGTAAACACGATTTGGGGGTTTAATCGCTTTGTCAAAACCTCTGGGGCCAGGTTTTGGGGTTAAACAGACATGAACACTTCTCGTGACATTCGAAGATTTTTCTTCCAGTCCTGAGGAAGGTGTGGCGAGTCTCATCAGGTCACATTCATATTTTTCAGAAGTCTCATTGAAGGATAAAAGGAATTAACCAGAATTTTTTTTAGAATGTAAACCTACTCTGGGACTTTAATATAGGACATAAAATGTATGAATTAGGGCCGTCCCGCACGAAAAACATATCAAATTCCCATGATGCAATGCGCCAAGGTCTCTACAAAATGGCGGTATACTGTCGTTGCTCTGTAAAAAACTGCTTGAATCGACCAGTTTTTGAGACTTTTCATAAAAATAACTGCACAGCAGGAAAGTTTAAAAGTTGCTTGAAAGTTCTAATTCCCCAAATGGATCAATGCACCGAGAATGATGGACTTAAAAGAGCCTTGTTTCGAGGTAAATTTTGCTGTCAGTTTAGCTATGCATATAAGTTTTAAAAAAAATGGGACTATGCACTAAACTTGTTGCATCCTATGTCTATACAGTGCATAATTTTTAGAATTTTTTTTTTTCACTGCAGTATAGTTGCGATTACCAAGTTTAGAACTTCACAGGTTTTGGCCGTCAAAATTTGAAATTGAGTGATCTTGGATTTTTTAAATTATGGCATGTCTTAATGTTTAACATACTACTGACCTGAGGTGCAATCTTTCACAAAATTTTCCCTCACGTTGAATTGCTTACCACAACATTTGCTAACTAAGATGTGAAGTACACTTCATGTGGATGTAAAAAGAGCGAACAGCTCATTGCTATCTCTAGCAGTTATTTCTCTCGAGTAACAGAAATGTTTGTGTATCTGACTAAATCAGTCAATTTTTTAAAGTCATATTTTCAAAAATTCCTTTCTCTGCAAGGATTTGGGCTAAGGTGAAACTCTATGCTTATCCCAAAGAGCACCAAATAAATATTAATATTGGCCTATTCTCATGGTTTTGCCTTTAATATGGGAGGACCTTTTTTTTCTCAAGTGAACCCTTAAAAAATGCAAACAAATGGGGTCCATTTGGTTGCTCAGGCAACAGTAAATTAAACAAACATTCTTTTGGCTTCTATTATTGACTATGCTCATTAGAATGATATTATATTGCAAAATAAATGCCATATGGAAGAATTAGATGTTTAGGTTAAGTCCCCCCTTAGAAAAACAAGACACTTACAAAGCGTACATTGGGTTGCCTTGCGTTTTCCCATCGATTTAGAGCAATTAGATCAGAATGCTCAAGTCACAGATAAAAACTATTCAGTGTTAACACTGGCCTGAGTACGGTTGTATAAACCTTTGCTACAGCATGAGTAACATTGCTTTTAAACAAATAAAAACGAATAAAAGTCTTCAAGCAACAATGACGATCTTTTAAATACTTTTTTACTCAACCCGCCAAATCAAATATTGGATTTTTAATTGCTTTGTTTTTAAGAAAGAATTCTGCAACAAACTGTTTTAACGCGCGCAGCAACAAAATAGACGAGACAAAACAGTATACTGTATAATTTTCAACCGCATGTTTTATGACACGAACATTTCTTAATTCCAACAGCAAGTTAAGGACATTAGATCAAAATGCACCAGTCCCATAAAAGCTGTTAGTTAGACTTTCTAAGCTCAGATTTGAATTCAAAATGAAGATAACCAACCCTTCTTTCAGTGAAAAGCTTTCAAACTTGAAGATATTTTAAAATAATCGATAGCTAAATTTCATTCATGAAAGTCATCACAAAGCTATGGTCTGTTGTTTTCCGTACTCCAAAGCATCCTCCACCCGGCTATGAAATCATTGTAATAATTTACTTTTCCAAATTGCTCAAAATGCATTAATACATCAGAGTTTAGTTTGAAGACTTGAGAAGCATAAATACCGCACAATTGCAATATATTCATGACTTAACAATTAATTTGAATCCTCCACTTTGCATTTTGTAAACAGATACAAGGAAATAAAAATTATCAAGGATCAATAAAGATCTTTTGACGTTCTTATTCATACTTAAAAACCAGAAAGAATAGTGAAGTTTTAAGTGCTTTATTTTTTGAAAATAATTCTGCGACGAACTATTTTAACCCGCACGGAACCAATTTCTGTATGCGACAACGGACACGTGTTTAATTTTCCTGCACAATATGTTTAATAATACAAGCATTTACAGCCATGGTAATGGTCATTTCGTTTTTCTTAGTTGAAAAGGTTTAACTTTAGAAACCTAACTCAAATAATGTTAAACCTAGAAGCAATTAAAAGCTGCATTACCAAAGTTTTGTCCGGTCGTTTGCCGGACAAAGTAGCGAACGACTGTTTTGTGACAACTTGTAAACAAAATCAGTCAAACATCTTTCGAAGTTTTCTTTTTACTCTAATGTCAATAAATTTTGCACAGCTTGCCTAAATTTTGAGATATAATTTTCAATATTTAAATCTCGACAACGAGATGCGAAAAAGTACCTTTTCCGTTTTCGCCGAACACAGATAAGATTTCATCACGTTCTTCTTGAATTATTTTGACTGTCAGTTCAAGATAATTTTCTTTGTGAAACCATAAGTCTGATTCATACATAATATATTCACTGCCGGTTTTATCAGTGCTCTTTGACTTTGAGTCGGTTTTCGAATACATTTGTTAATAGTCCCGACTTCTTAAAACGTGTAAAGTAAAATACAATAGCGAGTCAAACATCTGCATATGTAACAGCCGCACAAATCCATTATTGGTAAGAAGTTTGAGCGTTCCAAGAAAGAAAGTAAGTATATAACTTTGTACAATGCTAGTCGGCTCGCGGAACCCGAAAGCCGAGAAGGGACTTCCGAGAAGATAAATTTCCGAGATGCAAAATATTCAATTCCGAGAAAATAAATTTCCGAGATGTTAAATTTTCAACCAAAAATGTTAACTTTTCAGCTACGGGTTACCGTGATTTTTTGTGTCCACCCCACTTAAACATAGACATAATTTTGAAATGCTCTGGATCAATAAACCAATAGTTTCTATTTTATTCCTATGTTTTTGTTTTGGCTTTTGTCCTACAAAGTTCTGTGCAAAGCACGATAGTTTTTATTGCTCTTGTTTTTATGCTTATGTAAGCAAGCATTGGCTGTTATGTTTATGTTTACAATAACGTTCGTAATAATGTCAATGACATGTAAAGGATGACAAAAAATTCACAATTTCCAGCTTGTTCTAACGAACAAACATCAGCATTTTCTTTCGATGCAGCCAGTTTCCATGAACAAGTTGATGACAACAAAACAGAAAAAAATTATCAATCAAAAGCAAATCGGAAATTTGTGACAGTTTTTGTTAACAAACAAAGTTCAGTGTTGTGTTTGGTGGAAAAAATAAACCTGCATAAAATATGCATAGCGCGAAAGTGGATCCTCAATTACACAATTGATTGAAAGAGAAAAAAATACAACAGTATTTGGATGTTTTTCCATGCTAGTGCTTGTGGTTTGCTTCTGGTCGACACACTTTATTTTTGAAATTCTTTTTTTTTTTTATTTGGACTGGGTAGATGTGATAATCTTTCGAATTGTGAGTGCGAACACGGGAAGAAAAGGAAAACTTTACACTACGCATACAAAAAAGGGTTATATAACAAAAACATGATGTGGACGAACAAAAAGTCTTCTTTTGCTATATAGTTTACGCTAGCTGAAATTAAATAAAAATCCAAATAACTTTCAGTAATCCAAAGGTGTAATTTCTTTCAAATCAAATTTGCAATAAATTTTGTGAATACATTTAAACAAAAAGCTACTCTTGTTTCTTCTGACTAATATCAGACTCAGCTAAATGTTACACTTTACTTTATGAAAGTAATACACAAACAAACAAACAAACCCCCCAAAAAAACAAGTAGGTGAGCAGTCAAATGCGCGACCTGAAGGGCGGTGGGGGGGGGGGGGGACATATCTTGAATTCACGATAAAATGTAAACTACAGTAAAAATCCACGAGTAAGAACCTAATATATAAGAACCTGTTAGGCTAAAATTTGCAATTTAGACCCCCTCTATATAAGAACCTCTTTAGTCTAAAATTTGGACAAAGGTTCTTATTTTCAAAAATTATTTAATAATTAATTAATAATATTGTGTTTTACAGCACAATCATGTAAATAAAGTTGTTTTGACTCGAGAAATTAAAAATCATGTGAGAATAGATCTCTATTATGGTCATATTAAAATATAGAAAATCATTAGGTATGCAAATTTAAAGGTGCTGATCACTAAAATCTTCTTAGCATCGACATAAATTTTTGCAAGAAATTAAGAACCTATTAAGAACCTAGATAGCCTAACTTTATATGTTAACCACCATTTACGTAAGAACCTATTTAGGCTAACCCTGGAAAATGTAGGTTCTTACTCGTGGGTTTTTATTGTAATTCTGTCTACAGCAAATGAAACTCAACGGACTAGGATGCAAATGCTGTAAGTGATGTAGCATTTCATTGTTATTCCCTACCCATACACCCCCTATTGATCACAAAATCTCAGTGATTTTGCAAAAGCTCTGCGATCTCAGAAAACAAAGAAATCATCTCGAAAATTTTATCATCTCGCAAATTTTAACATCTCGGAAATTTATCTTCTCGGAAATTTTAACATCTCGGAAATTTTAACATCTCAGAAATTTATCTTCTCGGAAATTCTAACATCTCGGAATTTACCTTCTCGGAAATTTTAACTCTCGGAAATTTATCTTCTCGGAAGTCCCTTCTCGGCTTTCGTACTTAGCTTTGTCAATCAAGTTGTTATGATGTCGATGCCGAGCCAATCACACAGCAAGCGACGTCATTGTTAATCCTTATATAGACAATCTTGCGCAAGAATGCAATTTTCTAACAGAAGTCAGAAGAAAACAGCAAAAAAAGAAAACAAAAACATTTTTAAGACTGGTTGCCAGAGGCATCTCAGTAATGATTTGCTAGAACACTTATCAGCTTGACCCCGACTCTCGAAATAGCATTGAAACCGAGATTAATAATGTAATTTTAACGTTTTTACGACGACAATCTCTACAGCAAATTCATTCGATATGTTACGTAAAGGGAATTTATAACTATTAAACTTAAAAAGATTAGTTTATACCATATTAGGACCGATAATTAAGTGTTAAAATGTCTTAACGGGCGAACAGCAATCAGAGTCTTTACTCTGAACTTTAAACCAGATTTGCAGCATTTTTTTCCAGCCAATTTATTTGCACAATTAAAAGCATAGACTTCTGCTTTAACTGGAACCTTTACTTCAGGAACATTGCTGATATTAAGGCTTTTAAGTGAAAGCGGGGAATCGTTTATTAGCTTCCGAGAAATGTAGGTTTTAAGTTTCACGTGTGAACTTGTTTTAAAATATAGCAAACAAAACACTTTCACTCAAATCATTTTAAAATTGAAGTAGAGGACAAATTCACAAAAAAATAGAGGATACAAGACTTTGTACATTAAACAAAAGCGAGATAATGAATATTAATGTAGAATTTGGTTTTTGGGCGTTTAAGACGAGTACGAATAAAGATTGCGTTTCAAAGTCCTCGTGCAATGCATGAGACACGTGTGTGACTGGGAATGGATAGACAGAAACGTTTACTTGGAAAATTAAAGAGAAAATATAGATTGTATTAACTTTCGACAAGTGTGAATTTGGACAACAATAAAAAATTATGATAGATGGTTCCGTCTCATTTAGTGTAGATTGAATCGGCACGTATCTTAGCGAAGGATATAACGAGATTCTTAAGCTAAAAAACACCATACATTTTACGCTAATTAGGCTCTTACATGGGCGGATAAAAATTCGTAAAGCAAAAAGTTACCAACCTGAAAGAACTGACGGCAGAACACATGAAAACAGGAAGAAGTAACAGCTTATCATCTTTAGAGATTAATTCACTCGTTTCCACAAAGCCAGGCTACATTATAATATTAAAACCTCACCAACTGAAACGAAACACAAATGCATGCTTGGCCTAGTCAAACGTAAATACCTTATGGTACGCTGAGCGTGAAATCTGACTCGGAAGATGTAATGATGTATTATCTAAATTAATTCGTTAATAAATATTTACCATAAGCATAAAACGAAATGGAATTTTCTTGAGGCAATAAACTATTATGAAACTAACATTTGACATTCGTTGAATTATAGCATAGCCATTTTTAATCTTTTATAAAGATTTAATCCGTTCAAAAGTCCTGGGAAAAATTGTTTGCAAAATGTTTTTGATGCGATAGAATTTCGATAGCAGCGAGCGAGCGAGCTAGTAATGAGTATTTAAGAATCTTTTAAACGAACCATAGTTTCTAGCTCATTGCAAAACCAAAAGCGTTTCCAATTTAATTTTAATTTCTGGTAAAAACAAAAGCTCTCTTGAGTAAACACATTCTTTCGATGCATGACACGTTTTTAAATTATTATGCAAATATGCGGAGTTTCTCATTTCAAATTTTGTCTAGTTAGGAACTGGTCAATAAGTATAGGGGGGGGGGGAGGAAGCAGGTCCGGAGCAGAAGCAAAAATGACAAGCAAAACAACATGACCAGCCCCCTTACAAAGGCAAAAAATTTGATGACCTACCCCCTTACAAAGGCATAAAATTTGCTGGCCCACCCCCTTTCCCTGGCTCAAACCTACATGACCCACTCCTCCCTAAAATGTCACACGGATGTTACTTTAAGTCATTTTTTTTGCATGACGCAGCAACCATCTAATACATCATAAATGATTTTTACATATTCAAGTACTTGTGCTTTTCTTTAATGATTTTTGAAAGAGATTTGGCTGTTATAATTTAATAAGTCTTTCAATATCTATTCCATCTATTTTATAATTTATACCAATTTATGTCTATGAAAAAAAAGAAGTTAACTAACCATAGCAATAAGTGTCAGGGCTTGACAAAAAAATGGTGGCCTCATGGCCACAAACTATTTTGGCATGTTTGGACCAGTATTGGCCAGTGATTTTTCTAAAAATGCAGCATTAATTAATAAATTCAACACTAAGACGATGGATATTTCTGTCACATTCGTCTAACTTTTCACAACAATTCAAGAAATAGATACTTGCGTTGAATGTGTTTCTACATGAACAATTTTGGGTTTGGGCAATGTTAACTTGCATTTTTATAATGGAACAATGTGACAGTGGCCAAAACCGTAATGTTGATCCATAAGTGTAGTAGGTGATAAATCACTATCACTAGAACGTTGTCCATCAGCACTAAATGAGTGCTGAATTTCTCTAAATAATTTTTGCAAGAAGAGAAAGGGGTATGTTTTCATTGAGCTGCTTGAGCCTATTTGCTCCAAGACTACATCATCAGGTTTTGTTTCACTGAAACTTGTGTTTGTTTCAGATTCTTGTGGCTCATCCTCCTTCAAATCACAGAAAATCAGACAATACTCAATCGCCTTTAACATTTTAGAATAGTAAATTTGTTTTGGTCCTTGTTTGTTAACATTAGAATAAGACTAAAGTACATAATTTTTGTTATTATTATACTTATGATTATGAATATTATCATTTCTATTGTAAAATTATTCTGATTATCATTATTGCGTTATTATTATTATTTATCACTATTATTACTGTTGTTTATATAATATATCAAATTGACGATACATAACTGCCTTCCAACTCTTCTTGATACGACTCCATTAACGGGGGACTTAACCTAAACATCTAATTCTTCCATATGGCATTTATTTTGCAATATAATATCATTTTAATGAATATAGTCAATAATAGAGGCCAAAAAAATGTTTGCTTATTTTACTGTTGCCTTAGCAACCAAATGGGGCCCATTTGTTTACATTTTTAAGGGTTCACTTGAGA
>JAOEHV020168438.1:0-13796 GCA_025447995.2 Isaurus tuberculatus | reverse complement strand
AGCTCGGATCTTAAGGTAATTTGTTTTATCGGCTGAACTCCTTAATATTTTCTTTGGAATTGTATATTAGCGCCAAACAAAGCCCTTATATTCTTCTTTGTCACCCCTCCCTTATAGTACTAAGATTATGCATAAAACGAACTTTAGAAAAATAAGAATGCGCGAGCTGGTGAAGATGGGTAAAACTGTAGGGTAATTTTTGTACAAAATAAACAATCAAAGGAGAAATCTAAACATCGTTGAAAAGGTGCTTGAGGAAAGTTCCGGACAGTTCGAAGTACGATTTTTTTTAAAGTCGGCTTTTTAGAAAAAAAAATTATGAATGAATTTTGTTTAGCGACAGGGATATTTGCATTAGTAAATTATATTATGCTTCGCAAAATGGCATTGCATTTAAAGAATTAAAAGAATTAAAAGACAATACTTGTTTAACTGACGCCCATAACATAAAACGTTTCGGACAAAAGGTATAAATACAAAGTGTTTGAGGCTCGTCCTACCGAATAAGTAGGAATTCAAACAGTTGCTACTTTATTTTCGTGCAATACAGCTTAACATGAAAAGCTTGGATTATTTTTTTTATTTTGTGCAATACTGTTTATGTAATAGCAAATAAAACAAAAAAACAATGACTATTTACTTTGATTGTTTTGAGTTTCAAAATTTTATGACCGGATTTGTTACCGTAAAGATAGTCACTACATCACAAATTTATCCGGTCTTAAGTATATCGAAGTTTGGATAATAGTCTGTATTGTTGATATCTTTGTTTTCTGCTGGAGCACGCGTAAATCATGAAACATATCCTATCAGTTTAACACCATTTTTTATCTATATATTCCAAATTTTAAAATCAGACTAGACACAACGTTTTTAACCATTATATTATATCCTAAAAGGCTAGATTGTTTTTGCTTTTACCAAGAGTTGACCTAGGGTATCCATCCTTATTGTCTGTGCATTGTCCATGCATTTATCTAAATTAAGGCGATATGAAAAATCTTAGTTTACAAAAAAACATCGAATATAATGAAAAAAAAAATGAAAAAAAAAAAGGCCGAGAAATCACAGAAAGTTACTCGAGGTAATGCATGGTGCAGTTTGATAGCCGGAAAACAGTAGTAAAGACACATATGATAAAAGATAATTTCAACATGAATTCGAAAGCAGTTTGTTTTTCTCGACAAAATAATGTTATTCATCTTGAATTATTAAAATTCTTCTGAAAGATTTTTTCAGTGATTTGTTGTTTGTTTTGCTACAGCCTTTTTTCAAGAAAATAACATATTTAAACTGACGCTTTTCTGCTATTTAAATTTCTTTTGCCCGTAATTTACTTTATTTGAAGGCCATAGTTTGTCGCTTTTGCTGTTTGTAACCCCTAGAGTGTGTTACAACGACCTTTTCTGATAGCTGATTAGATTATCAGTCGAAGCAAAAACATGATTCGATGCAATCGAAGAGCAAAGTGACATTTATTAATATTGACTTTATGATCAGGATGCAACGATAGCTTCCATATCATATCACGTTGGAGAGAATTAGTGAACACAAATGAAGTCATGTCGCTGCTCTATATTGTTGGCTTAGCTTACATCCATTTCTGGCAAACAAGTGCACATTACGAGACGTCATATGGTAGGAATTGTACCTTAAAAGTGCTCGAAGCATTTATATTGATTGATAAATTGGTTTTTATATTGCAAGGATATATTTTTTCCCTTTTTGTTGCAGTACCTGCAACTGTTAAATTGCACGCTAAGCTAAAAATACTTTTTTGATCAACTTGGTTTTGTGCAGAGAAGGGCAAATGCTAATTAACGTTGCAATCTTATCCTTTTTTTCCATCGTTCCTGCATTACTCGGATACAAAATCTGAGAAAAATCAACTCTTCGTTTTGTGGTCTTGTTCACCAACAAGGAATAACATCCGGGATTTTAGTAAATCCAACTCCCAAGAATTTCACATAGTAGCTTAAAAATTACTGAGTATAGTTTGTCTTTGGAATGGATTTAAACGAAACAATGACAGAGTTGACCTACTAAATATCAAAAAACTTGGTTCGAAATTTACAGCCCAAACAAATTTTTCTAAAACAAACATCAATCCTTTACTGTATCATGTGTGGTTTAACGTTTAGTTCAAAACAGGTGTTAGTTGATTTGCAATTGCAAATAATATAAAATAAAGATTACTCTGGCGTAAGCTTATGAAAATTCTTACCAAAATTTAATCAAAATAAAAGGAGACTTATTAAAGTTGGTTGTTTGGTTAAATTCAAAATCGTTTTTAGATCTTAACAGTGATTCTCACTAAATATCAACTATGTCGACACACTTTGAAAACTGAAGTTTTTTATATTGCCAGACGACTTGGCTTAGGAAACAATTAACAAATACGTGAACTTGAATTGCCTCGAGTTCTTTCTTGCTGTGTCTTGTAGGTTAATCAGCTTCTGCCATTTTGACCCCATTTTTAGTAGTAACACAAGCTGACAAATCCAAATGATGCAACAGAATCTTCTGATATCCTGGAAGAGCTGTCCTCTGATTAGATAGCATCATTTCCATATCATTGCTTTGGTGCTTTAATCTACAGTTTCATACTTCATGACAAACCTTTTTGTTTATTGCAATAGAAACTTACTTTCATGTTTTGAAAACATGCTGTTTATTCTTTAAAAGAACATGTCACACTTAGGCCAATTAAGGTTGGATAAGAAATTTTCATACTCAAAGGTTTTATTATACATCATTGAAAGTACATTTGGATAAACGTTTGTCGGACGCAGGTTCTGAAATACAACATTTTGATCCCTTTCTTCAACACGGATACTTATTTTCTTACGTTACATGACGTTTTGTGATTTGATATCTTCAAAACTGTAAGTTTTATTTGTTTTATCTTTTATTTATTTACCAACACTATAAGCAATATTGCGCCGAGGACTACAAAAACCTAGAAATAATGTTTTCGAAATTTTCTTTTGTTTACAAATAAAAGTTTTTTTGCCTTTTTATGCCTCGGGTATTTTCTAAGCATGTTCATGAATTTTGGGTATTTTTCAGTCTCATGTCTGCTTTGGCACTCGATCAAAGCGTCAACTGGACACGTTTCTATCTGTTCTGAAACTTAACATAAAGTTTTTCACTACCTTAACAATAGTATACTTATAGTGGAACATTTTTAGACTTGATATGTTCTATCTTAATCAATATTAAACATGAAACAAATTTTTTACGAGATTCGAATTTGCTTTTTCAAATCCTGCGTGACACTCAAATCATTTTTTATGGTTAAAAGCCACACAATAATGTAAACTGCTTACGTCGGAGTTTAAACTCTGGTTAACGATAGCAGTAAAAACTAAAACATAATAAGAAGTGAACAAGACGTTTCTAAAATTTAAGAAAATACTGTATCTCTATCTATCCTATGGACTATCCAAACCTGTCTTCTTCAGGTTTGTGATTCAAATTGGTATGCAACTGTTTTTAAAAATGTAACGGTTATGAGATATGAAATCATGTATTTCTATTTACACACGCAAAGGTTGACATTCTTCGAGCGATAGATAAAGTTCTTTTTTCGATAACGTCGAGTGTTGTGTTAAAATAACAAAAACCGTACCTATTGGTTTGTTTTTTTACCAAAAAAGGCTACAGTATCAGGAACGCCGGAGCCAGGGGGGTCTAAGGGATTATAGCCCCCCCCCCCACATTTTCCACGATTCACTTCCTTGTGGACGTTGAAAAATCACGATTATTAGTACACGATTCGAGCGCCAAGAGAAGCGGGAGTACGCATCATAAATGATTTTCATTTTTATATTTAAAATAGATGTTAATGTAAGCTAATTAAAACAAAGATTTTTAAATTTTTTCCGAGGGAGCATGCCCCTGGACTGCGCAAAGTAGACTTGGGCTTTCAGCAATCGTAAAGTTTCATTTCTTTTCAGGTTTCCACTTCAAATTACGCTCCGACGTCCCTGAGGACTTTGTTGTCTTAAAAGCCTTTTCACGTGTCGAGACGTGGTCGTGGATTAAAATTGAAATGGTGAAATTCGATTGATATAATATGCAAAACGCAGCAGAGGAGAAACCATTGTTAGCTAGAGTTAACAATGAGAATTCGAAAACGAATGGATAACGAGCTGATCGCCAACGAGGACGGAAACTCGAATGGTCTATTAACTCAGAGTCAATAAGAGCGGAAGTTTTAATTGCATTAGTATTACTCAGCTAGTGAGGCAAAATGACATTAAAAAAGTTAAGAATACTTGTTTAAACTCTATTAATTTAGGGAGGAAAATACACGTTTTTAGCCAATCAGAAAGCAAGATTTACATTTCTCCACTAGTAGAGTGCACGTGATACTAATTGTTTATAGTTTCCCAAGAACATTAATCTGACAAAGTTTGAAAATTTTTTGTTTTTCAAATTGTCAAGACATAGTATTTACTTTCATTCACATTTTAGTTTCAACTGACATTCATTTCTCCCAATATCTGTATTTTAAAACTATACAGTGCACGCGAACTATCATTCTATTCAAAAACATCATCTAATAGTGTCACTCCACTAGAAAAGAATACAGAAGAGTACTATGGCAAATCCTAAAACCTGATTGGCTGTTCTACTGGGTTTTTTATTTGGTGTAAAAAACCCTGTCATAGGAATCCGAAATCTGCTTAAAGGAATTTTAAAAGCAAAAGGTATCCAGGATCCAGTGAAGGGAATTCGGGATCCATCGTCGACGTTGTCATTCTCATCATTCTCATCATCTTCGTCATTGACAATTCCTACTCACATAATGATATTGCAAAGATATGTGTTTGCTACCATCGAATAAAACAACGTCTAGTTGCAAAAACAATTTATTTATATAATACAATTATTTTCTTTTGATAGGTATATAAACTAGGAATACTGTGGTGATTTTTCATTGGTCGATGAATCACGGCTTTGATGCATTGCTTCGAAGAAATTTTTTTTTTTTTACGTTTCTTTTATCAGAATGTGCTAATCATTTATGATTACTTCAGCCCAGTGAGGCGTTTCTTTATTCGCGTTATTTTATCGAGATTCAGGCCGCGTTCCAATTCCAAGGAAAGTTGTTCTTCCCACTAAATGTTATAGTTAAACATGCTGCAAAAGTGTTACTGGTAAACATCTGGTTCCTTTTTTTTTTTTTGCATTAAGCCTGTCAATTTGGATAAGGACGACAAGAAAAAATTCTAATTGGATTCTTTCTCGTAAAAGCGACAATTAAAAGCACCAAAATAAGTTTTAGTATCCACCAGGATTCGTATGGATCTTGGAAAGTCATGGAATGTTTTGAAATTTGAAAGGAATGTTAAAGGACTCGGAAGTTTCTACTCAACCGCTATGGAAAAACTTTTGATTTTTAAGTGGTTTGCTCCGCAAACACATTGATGTTTAGTTTGTTGGCACTTAATAATTTACCGTAAAAAATAAGTATTTACTGATGAACAGCGCCGAATGAAGGATTTTTTTAGTTAGAGTATAGGAAGTAACATACGCCGATTGAGCGCACGAGGTCGATCGGGAAGTATGACAATTTGTTGCGAAAAATGTATAAAAAGTACTTATTTTAGTGATCAATACTGTACTTCCTAGATACATCTGAAAAGCCAAATATAAATTGAAAGTTTTGGAAATTCGCAGGAAAAGTTTTTGGAAGGTTTTGAAAAAGTTTGGAAACCCAAGCACTATATCTTGTACGAATACTATGTCAACAATTCCTGTAGATCCTCTCTTTTACAAAGAAAACAAAAGCGAGTTAAGCTGTAAGTGCATTGTATCCGAACCGAACACAGGGCAACTAATTTCGCTAACCACCTTCGTCTTCAAACTTTAAACTTGAAGTGCGCACGAAGTCTTTTACAAACAATGTGATTTTTTTTATCTATAATTTGTGATCGCCTTCAATTGAACATGTCTTTATGAACTCCATATAGAGACTCAGATAAAATAGTGTTATATCTTATGTGAAAAAAAGAAATACCAGACCGCAAATATATTTTTCAAAGCTTCCACTGTTTGTGGCTCTATTTTCATTTGAATTCTCAGCAATGTGGTCCGCCTGCAACGCAAGGTGTCTGCGATATCTAGTAACATCACATTATTAACGGTATTTTCTATATAAAATGGCAGTTCAACCATTTGAATTCTTTATTCAGTCTATCCCTTATTTTGCATTTATTAAACAAAAAAATGCAACGAGTGTGTTTACGACATTGCAATGTTTAGCTTTATTGCTCTGTGTTGAAAGAAAGTCGGTGTGTAACTTTTTTTTCAAGTTTCAAAAGCTACGCCAGTGGTTTTTTGCGTGAGTCACCAAAAATGGAAGCTCGCCGCAGGCGTCCTAAGTGAATTCAAATTTTTGTTCTTACAGCCAATTACAAGCGTGTTGTTGCTTTGTAAATTTAGTTGTGTCTTGTAGAGGTTGAAACTGCAATGCGTTTTCATTCAGTTGTTTGTATTATCTAACATCAGTTCGTAGACAATAACGAAAGCGCTGGGTTCCACAGTGCTGTACGGTGAAACAAGATGTATTTTTTTGCTCGCTTTTTAACTGCGCTACAGCTTTGGCATTTGTGTTGCTCTTCAATAGACAAAGAAGTTGATTTGTCTTTTTTTACATTATACAAAGCTTTGGATGTTATAACAGGTGGATAAGTTTTAGAAATTTCTCAGTAATTGTTTAATGCACAGTGGCTGAGTGACAGTTCTGTTTTACTTCTCTAATGGTATTTTAACTTGGTTTTGTGTTTAGATTCAGGGTAAATAGTTTTTGGACACACTTTCTAAATGAAAAACTTTTTTTCAGCTGACTGTAAAGAGACGCTTGGACTCGCTGACAGAAGAATCAAGGATGAACAGATGTCAGCTTCTTCGGTTTTTGACAATGATTATGCTTCGTACGGGCCACAGAGAGCGAGATTGAATCTAACTTCTTTCGCACCGGGATATCGAGCTGCACGGGATGATCCGTTCCCATGGATTGTTATCGACCTACAAGAGGACAAAGTACTCACTGCTATGGATGTACAAGGTTATGGAGACGCAAAAGCTGCAGAATGGGTGACACAATTTCAAGTAATGCACGCAGGTGGGGAAAGTGACTTCACATACATGAAAGATACGGACAAACAAACGAAGGTAAATTTTTTAATTGTTTTCTTAATAACATTTAAAAACACACGTTCGTGTCCTTCTTTAAAACGTTTCGGCGTTTTAATGTTTAAATAGTGAGAATAATTAAATATTTTGTTTTTATTTCAAGAATTTAACCAGGACATTGTTCGAAAAACCGCAAATTGTTTTCGCTATATTGTCCTGTGTATATCAGTCACTTATGAGATATGAAAGATAACGGTATAGTTAACGATATTTAAGAGGCTTTAAGGCTGTTTTGCATCTCAAAGTGAATAAATGGTGTTATATTAAGTTATTAAAAACGTGGGCGCAATAATAGTGAAAGATGAAAATGAACGCTGGTTTTCCGAGTGTTATTCCCTGCTGATAACCTTTTTTGGCATAACTACAAACACCAAGTTTTCACGCTGAGCGAAAACTCTAGATTACGGTATGAGTTGATGCAACTCCATATTTAACGTTCATTTAATTTTAAGGTTTCTTGACGTTTTGCTGCTTTGATTTTAATGTCACGAACTGTATTCATTCTTTAGTGGATGTTTCTGGAAACAGTATTAATATCCAAACCACAAAACTGCCGCAAACATCGTCAATGTAAACATAAAAATTAATATTACGGTGCTAGAATCAACTTTGGATCTTACTGGAATTTACTTATTCGAAATTTTTTGAAATAAATTTAAAGAGAAGCTAATTAGGTTTTCTGTATCCTATGGTGATTCTTATAAGTAACATAGGTCGCAGTGATTTTCTTACACTATCAGTTTTGGAATCGATTAGAAATTTAATGAAAGAGTAAATTACTTAAGAACTAAAACGTATTACGAATTTTAATATTGCCTTATTCTAAACGTCTCATTTTCCGGCCAAGAACGAAGATGAAAAACACAATAACCATTGTATTAAATTTGACTTAACCTATGGAAAATTTTAAATTTGCCGAAATGGAACAAAAATAATGTGTTTAAAAGTTATATTTGCAACCAGTAGTGTTTATAACAGTTCCCAGCAGGATAAATTTCACGATTAGAAATTGTAGCTTGTGTGATAAAGACTCTGTTAATGAAAAAGAAGTTGGCTAATTTGTTCATTGTGATGAAAAACGAGAAAATTGCTTTCGGTAAAAGTTTGATTAGAAAACATCTCTTCTACTGCGGAAGGTTCAATGAGACAGTAGAAATTAGATAGTAAAAACAAAGGTGTTTACAATCTTATTATACACAGTTCTTACTGAGTTATCGTATAAAAAATTTCTCGCGACATTTTATCCAAAATTCATCGCACACAGAATCCGAAAAACCTTTTGAAAGAAAATAATGTAATTGTTAACGATTGCTTCAGCAGTAGTTTAAAAAAAGTAAGCCTTACCTTCTAACTCTATCTTCATCTATCACTTTGTCTTTTTAAAAATTGATAGTTGGAACAAAGCCGTTTTATTTTGCATGAGTTTTGGCCTAACTAGACTCAAGTTGGAAGTTGCATGCGGATACCACTGGTTTGGCTTTGTGTTCACACACTTTGAACTAACGGAAATATAATTGCAAGAATTTCTGAATAGCAAAATTGTAGCCTAACCTCAATTACTTTCCGTGGGAAAGAAAAACAAGTAAAATAGTCCGTGCTTTACCGAAAACTAAAGAGTCGAGTTTTAAGAAGATTCTATAATTAGTCACTTATCTTAGAAAATAAGAATGCCCTGTTTTGGTTTTATAACAATTTAAAACGAAAAATTAAAAAAACAGCATTTATTATTGGTTTTCAAGTTATCAATTAACATGAATTTATTGCGTTTGGTTATATTGTTTTTTTCTTTTAATGAATATCATCTATTATTATTTTGAACGAATTAAAACCATTAAACGTCGTTTTTTTTTTGCATTGTCCAAACTGCGAAAAAAAAGATTACCTAAACCCTTTAATTGCGGATACAAACGATTCTATCTATATAATTATTGTTCTTACAACAGTATTGATAATAGTCATGATGATTGTTACAAAACTTATTAATAACTTAAAGTGTACATGACCATTTTACAGTTTGGCTGTTTTTTATACATTTTTAACCGCCGTAATCGACTAGCAAATATAATTTTTTAATTCTGCCAATTTTTCATGCCGTAATTGAGCTTTAAACTTGTTAGAACAGCCACGCCCTTCCAGGACGACCGAGCGCCAAAGAATACCAGGGGATCGAATAGGAAAAGAAATCAGGGGAAATCCAAGAAAGCGCGCACTGTTTTAAACACGCCTGCCATACCTTCTAGGAACGTGTCTAACAAAAAAGAGAAAAAGTGAAAGTAAAGCTGCTTGAGTTCTATTTTCTACGCCACACAACATAAATTAGTCACCACTCCTCTGACACTCTCTGGTGCTCGGCCAATCTGAAAGGGCATGGCAATTGAGAGAACTTTTGAGCTTAATTATGGTACGAAGAATAAACCAAATCCAATTTTTTTAGGTGGAAATCGATTTTAGTGGTCAACTTCATACAAAATACATAAAAACATAACCAAGTCATATACGCTTTCAATAATGATTCATCGGTAAAGCGCTTATCCCCGGCATCTGTAGGGGATGAGAGTCTTTGAATTTCCCGGAGCAAAAATTAGTCCATCGCCGGTTAGCTAGCTTTCAGCACCAGTTAGTGCTCTATTTACTGAACTCGTAAGAATGGAAAGCTTGGTCAGAGTAGACAGAAAAGAAGGTCACACAACAGTAAAATCTCAGCTGATCCGTTGATCGAACCTCAAATATAATGATAATAATAATGATGATAATAATAGTATAATACTAAATATCGAAGTTAATGAGATGTTCCGTGACTTATATTGAATAATTGGGTAAATGTTTTGTTGAAAATGGCTTTTTCTTGAAGTATCCAACTGGAGAAAACTCTAGGTTTTTGATTGTTGTACAATTTTATTATTTCCAGATATTTTCCGCTAATACGGATAGCAACTCAATAAAGAGAATCAACATTCCTCTTCCCGTTGTAGCATCACGTATTATGCTGAATGTTATTGGTACGAACAACAATGCTGGACTTAGGATGGAGTTATATGGTTGCAATCCAGGTATGTTTTCATTACATTAAAAAAGCAAAACCAATACGACTTTAAAACTTTATATTTATAGCAAAATATTTCGGTTGGCCATACCAACCTTCTTCAGGTGTACAAACCTGAAGAAGGTTTTATTGCCTGGGGGTCTCGATTTGAAACTTAGTTCTCAGTAATCAGTTGCTTTTTCCGAGTATTCTCAGCAACAAGCTGTCAGTTAAATTTTAGGCGGTAAGCTTTAATCGTTAAATTTTATTCAGGTCCTCTTCGGAATGATATATATAATACTTTGGGATCACAGGACATTTCTGTGCAGTGATTTGAATACGGATTTCCATAGCTCAAGTCCCGTTCTGTCTCTGAAAGAACTTGACAGTCCTTTCAAATTGTCATCCAGTTCGGATTTATATGTGGGGGAGAATAATATTAACCATGTCAACAGAAAAGCCTGTTTGGTGAAGTTGTTATGGTTATATTTTCCTTTGTTTGTTTTTAATGAGAAAAAAGTTCTCAGATAAGCTACAAATGGAGACTTGGTTAATACATAAGACCAAATATGTGTTTTGGAGGAATCAGTGTGACTCAGTGGTTTGAGGCACTGGATTGAATGCGGATGACCTAAATTCAAACTTTGCTCTGGCCACTACGTTGGCCGAATGGATTTGTTCTCGGTGATCCAAAAAGTCCTTGCCAACTGCTTTGAATCTTCAACCAATTAGGATTCTTAATTATGGTGAGGGAAGATTATATCAAATCCTTTCGGTTTTTTGTCGTGGGTACCAAAAATTTGTTGTTTTTGTGAGCATGAAAGTCTCAGATATGCCGCTGACGGAGACGTGGTACACCAACATACCGTATTTGCTCTAAAAAACGCTGCGGCGCTAATTTAAGTTTTTGCAGGGCACATACAGCGTTTATTCGTGGGGCGGCGCTTATTTAAAAGAATCAGAGCGTTTTTTTATAGTGCTATTGTCACATTGCAAAATTCTATAAGTTACGCATTGGTTTATATTTAGTAGTTTTTGTCTGCAATCTGTGTCGATTGTTTTACTGACATCTATTTTGTTATACGTATTTCATTTGTTCAATCTTTGTTTGCAGTTATATAAGATGAAGTGCAATCACGCTTTCTTCTTCTCTCTTTTTAATCACTATGCTAGAAACACGTGCCTTCCCTGCTCTGGTCAAGGCTGTGAGTGGAAGTCGGGATCGTAGTTGGAAAAACAGCTACTTTACCGATAGAGACCACGATCAAGGCTAGAGTAGGGACACCAGAGTTATTCCCCATTGCAATAAAATAAAACCTTCCGTTACATTATTATGGCCTTACAATTTGTTATAAAACTTTTAGTTTTCATCATTTGTCTTTGTCTATATCAGGTTCTCTGAATTAGGTATTTTTTGGCTCAAAACGTTGCGCTTATACAAGGAAGGCGCGTATTTAAACAAATACGTTATGTATTGTTGGTGTGTGCAACTATTAAGGTTAAGGTTTTCAAACAGATTCGTCTAGTCTGCATTACCTACGGAACATTCTTTTGATCTTAAAAAGTTCAGTTACTAGTTTTTTGAGCAATCGTTTTTGTTCTAAATTATTTAACCGATCTTGATAACGCAGATATTTGCTGCCGTTTGCCTTCTTGTGACTTACAATATAAATCTATGTGCTTGTTGCTTTCGGTAAAAAGAGAACAATACTATCGCAGCTGACACTCTTTCCTTTTTTCAAGGTTACTACTTCATAACGTGGCTCGCAATAAAAGCAACACCTTTTGTTCCACCATACGTGAATATGGAGCTGGAACAAACAATAGCCATGAAAGAAGACACCATTGATCAGGTGATGAAACATACTGCTAGTAACAAACTTTGTTATTATTACTACCAACACCATTTCTATCTCACTACTGCCATCAGTATTGTTACCACCACTGAAACAGTTACTTACTTAGGCCCTTAGCTCCTCTGGAGCATAGGCCATCGACGATTTCCTTCCTCCTTATAGTCCTGTCTTGGGATAGTCTCCCTAAGGTGTTCTATATGTGTGGACCCAGCTCTTCATCTCCACCTCAACATCGCGCCTCCAAGTGTTCTTTGCGCGTCCTCTTTTTCGCTTATCTTGGAGATTCCATTTTAGAGCTTGCCTTGTAACATTGTTTGGATGTTTCCTTAACGTGAGGCCAACTGAAACAGTTGCTGACCTTAATTTTATTACTATCATCAGTAACATGCACCATCATTACTACAATTATTGCTGCCTTTATTCTTACTACTACGCCAGCACTATCACAACTACTGCAACTATTGCTACCGTAACTTTTACATTTATTACCACCAATGTTAGTGATATTGCCTCCACCTCTAACATCTTTCTATGCATCAGTGGGAGACCAAGACACTGCTACAACGTCTCCTTTTCATTTGTTTGTAAAATTTAATATATATACCATTTGTATTCTAATCATCAATCCATCTTTTTTTTATCTTTTCATTGTTTGCAATTGTGGACAGTATTTTTTCATTTATAATTACACTGTTCATCAACTTACAGATACAAAACACATTGGAAGTTACGCCAGGGTTCTTGAAAGCTGAGTTGATTCGATTTAGGTAAGGAAATTGAAACAGAACAAAATCATACCTCACTGTTATCCATTAATAAGTACCCAGTGGCTGATGTTGTTTTTGCGTTTACACAATAAACAAGCACGAAGACTGCGAACAAATGTTTTTCGAATTATATTCATAAAGAAACTTTGTTTAACTCTTATTTTGAAAAGATTCTTTTTGATTGAAAAAGTCAACTTTTAAATGTAATTTACTGGGGTAATTGCTGCCTTATTATCTCTTATTTTCTTTCGTTTTAGCCCTATGGAAACATCTAAAGGATTAATTGTACTTGGTGCTGAGGTAAAGATTGACTGTATCGAGGAGTCCGTCCATTATCTTACAACCGAGTTGACGTATGCAATCAGTTCACCAGAGGGGATCTTTGATTCTGACTACAACATGGTAGTCCAGTATCCATGTAAGTACTGCAGAGTTTTGTATTTAAGCTTGAAAATCTAAATATCATAACAACTGAACTCCAATAATTGTCGGTCCTTGTCCATTGGATGACCAAAATTTCCCAGTGTCCGACGAAATCCAAACTGCGTTTGGATATGATTTCCTTACTATTTTTTATTTTAACTCATTTTATGTTAAGGAAAAAATAAAAATACCTTAAGGGGTTAATCCATGGGTTTGGTCGGTTTTTGGGTCATTTTGGGGGTGGGTGGTGAAAA
Organism: Isaurus tuberculatus; assembly: GCA_025447995.2. Lineage (NCBI taxonomy): Eukaryota > Metazoa > Cnidaria > Anthozoa > Zoantharia > Zoanthidae > Isaurus > Isaurus tuberculatus. Next base: position 268 of record JAOEHV020168438.1, on the reverse strand, counting down.
ATTTTTTTTTGGTCGCATATTCGAGGTAAGGGATTAGTCAATGGTTTTGTTCGGTTTTTGGGTCATTTTGGGGGTGAGTGGTGAAAAAAATTTTTTTGGTCTTATTTTCGAGGTAAGGGGTTAGTCCATGGTTTTGGTCGGTTTTTGGGCCATTTTGGGGGTGAGTGGTGAAAAAACTTTTTTTGGTCGGTTTTTCGAGGTAAGGGGTTAGTCCATGGTTTTGGTCGGTTTTTGGGTCATTTTAGGGGTGAGTGGTGAAAAAATTTTT
>JAOEHV020168337.1:0-13796 GCA_025447995.2 Isaurus tuberculatus | reverse complement strand
AGGAGGGAGGGGTGGAGAAGGGGGGAAGCGATTGGGGGATTGTTGGAACAAGCTAAATCTTTTAACTTAGATACTATAGTTTTATCTTTTTCGTCAAATTCTAAAAATATCTATGAGGAACAAATAACTAAAACAGATACCTTTACGTCTTGAACCACAACCAATCGTTTCCCCGCTTTCGTTGACACTCAGCGCGGCTCTTTCATAGATTAGATGTGGGTAATAACGGCGTCCTCTTGACATAGGTTCTATGAAGTACTCGTCATTTTCTGTACTGATTCTCCCGAACTGTTATGCATACAAGATTGATTAGAAAACAATGCAGCTAAAGAAACTCGTGTACTGGATTTCTCGTCTCAGAAATTTTTTTGTTTTATTTTCTAATAGATATATAGGCGGGTTATACTTTTATTACGTTTAAGTGATATTAAAAAAAAAAGACGCCCACTTTAGAAAACAATAAAAAGTTGTATCCTTCTCCCTTAAAATACTAACCTTCCTAATAGGAAGAAAAAATGAGCAAAAGGAGAACAATTAACAACAAGTGTTCCACTTCGTCATAGTGTTCAACTCTATCTACAATATGTGCAGCTTTTAAACAATTTACAATACTCGTATTCCCCCGACAGTCCTGGGACAAATCAACCTTGTCCCCAGAGCCCGCGTTCCTTTTTCAGCGCGAACTCTGGAAACGAGATTAATAGGGAAGAATAGGTTCATAAACATGAATGCGAGGCTAATGCTGGAAAGCAATATTTTGTTGGTGGCGATTTTCTCGATTTTTCTCGAAAATGCCGATTTACTACCGTTGTCCCTACAGCTGTAACTGCCATGCGCCAGCAACATGTTAACAAGGCAAAAAAGAAATAAACTGAGAAATAATCCGAGGTCGTAAATGTTATGCTCCTGAAATGTCGAAAGAGGATTGCAGCACACGGCTGGAAACTATAATATCTAAACATACTCGTTCATGCTCTAAAAACTTTGAAGGAGGGTGAGAACCAACAAAAGAAAACTTTATTCCTACGATATTATTAATTATCTGCCGCGCAAGGAAGTGAAACAACAACAGGATCCAGAGGCGAGACGATTGAAGAATTCTTCCACAAATTACAAAACCTAAAAAGCTAAATTCAAAAGACAAGAAAGAAAAAATAAAAACGATTGAAGGTTAAAACTGAAGGTTGGTGGATATAAAGAGTAGGTATTATACCATTCTGATCATAATCAACTTGCTTTCATAGCATCATTTATGGACTTGCTGTGGTCTGTCAGCTCAAGTGGGAGTTCTTGAGCTTTTCGGTGAGTTCGACTATTTCTTTCTTTTTGCTGTATTTTCGCGGCTTCTTTCACCGTATTAGCCTCGTTATCACGCTCTTACCTGAGCCGCCAGGGAAAACTAACATTTTCTGTTCAAATTTGGGACCTCGGGGGAAGAGGGGAAGGGTTGTGTGCCATAATGAAAATCCATTTCAATTTGATCACGTTAACGATAACCTTTCTTTTAAAACACACCTAAAATCTATCTAATGAGGGTGTCTAAATAAAAAGATATACAATAACATCTAATAAAATAAAAATAACGATTGGAGAAGATCGTCCTAACACTTAGCTTCATTGACAGAAGAAGCCTTGAATGAGCAGCTAGTGAAAAATTTTCGATAGCAATTGTTATGTAACATGTTGGATCAGTCTAATTTCCTGTTTGGAAAAACCAGGGCAATACAACTGTATTTTCGACAAAGAGCCTTTAAGTTTAAAACGTTTGCTTTTTTTTTCAGAAAGGAAATGTGCTAGTCAATGTGAATGATTTGTATCAGAACGCTTGGTATTTAGATACCTCCAAAAAAAAAACGTCAGACTTCCCAGATGTTGGATTCAGCCCAAGAAAAATATCTATATATAAATAAGAAGCTTTATAGAGAGAATTTTCAGTGTTTAAAACTTACCAGTCCGTTGCAGTTGCTAATTGCTACACTTGAATGCTCCATTCCTTTCACCTTCCCGGTGTAATAACAAGACAAGGAAGTGCGCGAGAAAAAATCTCGTGAATTTTCGATTGTTTCACTTGCGAAATCTGAAGCCAAGAGGCGATTGTTTCGCGTCACTTCAAGCAACATTTCCTGTCCGAAGGCTTTGATCACATAGAACACTTCGCTTCTTCCAGAAAATTTATCCAAATTATAAGTTAAAAATGACTTATATCGAGTTACGACATAAGGCTTAGTTATACCATAATCAGATAAACTTCTCGCGAAATAACCTGGAAGAGAAAGAAAATTTTCACAAATGGGGATATGCTCGTCGTTAGATTCCATGTGGTCATGTGAGAGCTGTTTGTAAACAAACGAATCTTGTAGGCATGAAAACTACAAAAATTAATACTTACTTTGTCTACGGTCTCTAAACGGTTTCCATTTGTTTCCCGAGTTGCAATGCGTTTGATCTACACTAAAAGTTAACCAGAACAAAAGCAAGAATAGATATGAATCCATATCCTCCTCTGGTCAAGGCCGCTTTTGAATATGCAAACATATGTCCTTATGAGATCTGAGATTGACCGAATCTGTGACATCTATCATTCATTATAAGCACTCTGCGAGAGCGACGGAAGTTTTGTATAACCCTAAACTCTGTTATAACTCCTTTCATCCATATTTCACTCGAGTTTGCGGTCACGAAACTTCGCCCTTGGACTAATGACAATCTTTTTAATCACTACCGGTACCGCAAGAAAGCTGGATGCTCCACAATTTTGTTATTAAGCTGACACGAAACTAGCCATGAAAAAGGAAGCTAACAAAAAGCTCGTTATAAAATGTCAATAGGTTAAGCTTACGCTTCAAACTGTCAGCAAGCGTATTACAATGAGCAGCTTTTCAACTCATGCAATGACAACTTACTTGAAAGAAATCGGCGGAACAAGCGGAAGTCAATTATTAAATTGAATTTCTGTTGCATTCAACCAATTGACATAAAATTTGCCCTTACTATAACCTCATTAAACTTTATCGGAAATAAGTCAGGGTGGTTTAATGAAAAGCTATAGATAATTCGTTTCATAAACAAGCAGTTTTGTTTCATTTAAAAGCAAATTACTGCTTCAGTTCAAGATTTAGCGCAGAAAAAATTTAAAATAAAATTTTAGAAAGATTACAGACCGTAATAAAACTTAAGATAGAATTAAACAAAAATATAACCGAATTAAATAATAGAGGGATGAGCTTGATTCTTTTTTAAATACTTCGCGTGCGAGCACAATATTTTCTCACGCGACAATGATAGAACCGAACTTACAACTACACACTTTTTTTTATAAAATATAGACAATGCAAGTTTCTATTCTATTCAAACAATTGCTTTAAACGGTTCTACCCACGCAACGTACATACCACAGTTCGCATTTCAAGCCGGAACGAGTATCTGTGGCTTACTTGAAACCACAGTGCACGGAAAAAAATTTGTTTTTTAAAATTTGCCAAGACTCAAAACCACTAAAAACAGGCGTCAACCGGAACCGCTAAAAACCAGCTTCTAAAAGAGAGGACGCTTTTGATTTTTTTGTTTTTTCCAAGAGCAATGCATATATTCAAATGGTCTAAATAGCAGTAGTTTATCAATTATTTTCAAAGGATATTTTTTTGTGCTCGTTAAGCGCGTCTAGTCCTTTGAAAAGGGAGATGTGTGCTTGAATGTCTGTGTGTTTAAAAGACGGTTAGCGACAGGAACGAGATGTAAGGCTAAGGGTAGCCGTGGACAAACTTAACAAACTCAAAGTTATCCTGAACTGAATTATCTACTTTTAGGATTTTTGTTTTTCACTGTTTTCCTATTTTATTTATTAGTAATGCGCATTTCCAAACCAAGAATGTTTAACTTTTTGCTGACTGTAGTTTTTATATAAGTATTCCTACTCTAGGGGAAAGCAGATTTTCTTACCTGTACCTGCTACCTCCCCTCCAAGCTAAGCCACTGTCTTTCCACTTAAATACTTTTTCATATCTAGTAGTAGTAAACGAAAAAGAAAAAAAAAAATCTATTTCGTGCGATAGACTCTTTCGTTGCCTGTAGTGTTTAATTAAAGGCTGTCTCTGCTAGGCTTCACTGCCAGTTGGAGACCACGAGAAGCACCTCAGGCAAATTTTTAACAGCAGTTATACTTCCTTTAGTAAAAAAAATTTGTGTATTACCAACCTGTGTATATGCATGTTTATGTAATAGATAAAATATGAGCAGGAGATCTTTATGAGGATTTAAAACATCGAGCCGCAGGCGAATATGTTATCTTACTTATCAAATCCCAACAATAACTAAAACATATTTTGCTAAAAACTTCAAAGATAAAATATCATTTTCTGCAGAAAATCCAAGTTAAAGTCGTATGCAAATCAGGACGAATCTCTAAGTAAATTAAAAACTCGGTCATGGCTATGATTTTCCATTGTGTTTGCCTTATGAATTATTAATGAATTTGATAAGATCAATAAAAGATTAATCTTTGGGCATTCTATTTATTGAAAATTTATTACTCCTTTAACTTAGGATTAAAAAGCACAAAGTCTAAAATATACTGTTTAGTGAAAGTCACGCCAAAAGTATTTTTATACTTTCGTTTTGTCTGAGGTTTTATAATACATTAAAAATACGAGTAAATGGTCAGTTAACAGGGCTTCTATATTTTTTCAAAAGTTTGAATGAGCTACACCAATCAATTCAACTTTCAAGAGAAACAAATTTAATGTTCACTTTAAAGGCCTTCATTAGGTGGTTCAAAAATCCAAATTAGTAAAACCAATCATTTAAACTTTTAAAGTTGAAAACAAATATTTCTCACTCCACAACTTGTATAAAGTTGAGCTGCATGAAAGGCTTCATTATGTCGGAACATGGCCAAAATAAACTCAATTTTAATTTCGTGGGAAATTGTTGCATGCATTAATTTAAAGTAAAGAGTGATTTGAGGCAGATACAACTATTATGATGACAGGTTGCAATCAACGATATTTACAAAGAACGATTATCTATACGAATAGTAACCTCGTCCCACGGCTTTACCATTAACTTTTGCTAGCTTGGAAGGTCCTGGAAAAGAGACTAAACGAATAGAACTTCTCATTAATCTGAAGAGGGTCAATTATTTGTGTGACGCGTGTTTTTCTAGTTTTGATTTCGTTGGTTTAAAAATTTCCCCTGGTTCAACAGCAGTTATGTCGGGGAAAAATTCTGAAACCGATGACCTTTTCCTTTTGGCCTTAATTTAACATTTAAAGATTAGCACGGCAGTGCTGCATGACAATCCTAAAGTCCAGTGAATAAAATGTGTAAAGATAAGTAAGGACACACCAAGTCGGTCGAGGGCAATGTTCGTATTGATGAATGATGATGATGTAAGTTGATGAAAATGGTGACGATAGTGATAGATACCAACGACGATAATAATAATGGATAGTGGTTGTAGTGATGGAAATTTATATTTTGATGATAATGATGATGATGATGGCGTTGATGATGGATGAAGATGATAGTAATGATGACGACGATGGTGATAATGTAATGATACAAGTCAATGATTCTAATAATGGGATGTAGATGATGACAATGACGATGACTGTTCAGCTGATAAAACTTCCAAACTTTGTATCTTAACCGAAGCTTCAAATACCAGCTACCCTACTCTTCTTCTAAACCTAAACTTAACCAAAACCTTGAATATGTTTCAGATCCTAAAAAAGGTTATCGAGTAGCTGAAACTAAAACGAGGATTTGCTAGAAGGGAAGAACAAAACACAAACTATATAAGAAAGAAAACATACTTAGCTTTTAATGAAGCAAAGTGATAAATTCTGTTCACAACGACATCCAGGAGATAAAAATACAAAATAAAAATGCTTATTATTCAAACAATAATTTAAAAAAAGCTTACTGCGACTCTGCACATTTAAAATAAAAATTTGTCGTCCATTTTTCATTTTTTTTCGAGATGTAATAAGAGTTTGACCATTAAAATAAAAACAAAAAGAAAAAATAAAAAATAAAAAATATATTCGTATATCTAAAATGTTTAATATCTTTGGTGCTTCTACGTTCATATGGTAAAAAGAAAAAAACTTGAAACCTTGCAAAGATTTCATAAAAAAATACCATATAAATTTTTTATTGTTCTGTTAATCACGTGTTTTATGTTACTACGTAAATCTTGAAAAAATAAATTAGAAACAGCCATTACTGGTTAAGGAATGAAAATATTAACTTTAAATTCTAATTAAAAGCAGAAAAGGCACTAAGTTACCAAAATGTATTAGGAGCTCACTTAGTGAAATCTTTTTGTGGACTACATATAAAGCATTTCTCACAGATGTCACAAAAAACAAAAAATTTCAATATTTCCAGCTTTGGTCTTTTCTATGCAGTTGCAAGCAATATCAGATAAGTGGTCTAATGCTTTTTAAAAATAGCTGCATAAGCATTAGGGCAATAAGCCAAATTAAAACGTAAATCATAACATTTACAAAATACAGGTTTTCAACTTCTGAAGTTTTTTTGAAATCAAAATTTCGACTCTTTCATTATAATTACTTATCAAAAGTTTTAGCTACAGTATTTACTATATTTTGAAAGATTTGTTAATAAAAAAACGCGCAGTTAAATATTTGGTAGCTATAAATGAGTGTCTGCTATTGATATTCTACGAACTCGATAATGTTCAGATGTTGGCGTGAGTTCAAAGTCTGGTAAATCTTTTTCCTCGTCATGAGACGGCTCCAAGTTACCTCCAGTTTTAAGAGCATAAATCAAGTCATCAAAGTCCTGGGGCTCAGGCTCGTCTCCATACCCCTCATTGACTCGGCCATGAAGAGAGCCGGAGTCGTTCAAATGTCCGTTCATGTTGACAAGCAATTTACGACTTCCTCCAGGCGTTACTGCAATGTCACCATCATCCCAGTCACTCTGAAAAGTTCGAGAAAAAACTCTTAAAGTCTAATATAACCTTAATGAAAGTCCTAATTACCTTTATAAAGATTCAGCAGTTTAAGGTGGCTCTATATAGTATTTTACAAAGCTTTGGATATTACATATGCATAAATAATTTCTCCCTTGGTAAATGTTTATCACATAGCACTTGGTAGAAGGGCAATAATAAAAACCTACAGCCTTAGACTGCGTATGGAAGACTCTTTCAGAACCTAAATGTTGTTGCTTTGACAACTACTGATAGAAATGCTGGGCTTGTTTTTTTAAATCTACCTGACTTCTAGACGGTGTTTCTAGGTTTCTACACGGTGAATTTTCTTTGTTTTGGGGGAAACAGAGTAAACATCCAAGGAGTTTCAACTGACAAAGCTACAAGAAAATCTATATATAATTTTCGGAGGAATTCGCAATTTTCATTTTTGACGCGTATTACATTAATGTATGTATAAAATTTGATGATTTTTTCCTAACAGCGAGAAAAAGAAAAATCATATCCCTGTGCCAACTTTCAAAAAATTCACCGTCTGGAACGCGCCCAATATGCGTTTTTAAAGTCACTCAAAAACCCTTGTTTTCCTGACGTCATCAAGATAGAAATTCTTCAAGTTACGGAACTGCGCATGCCATTCGTACCCATGCTTCGTGCGCCAAAAAAACTATGTAAAGCCATCTTAAACAAGTTGAGGAAACGATTAAAAAAGGTGAAAAGCTAGTTTTGAATACTTTTGTGTTGCATAAATCGAACCGAAACCACCACAATCATCTAATCTAATATCTTGATCATCAAATGTGGAATTGATTATAATTCGGGAAACCTGACGGTAAACAGTAATTGTTTCCATTTCAGCTACATATATAGTTTAGTTTTGCACGCTTGTGTTAAGTAAAGAAAAAAAGAGACTTGAAACATTTCGCAATGTTTCTGATGAAGTTTCCAGGGGGCAATAACTAATACATTAACTATTTACTCTAATAGGCCAATTAGAAATTAATCACCCTTAAAGTGAATAAAAATCGGTATAACAAAGAGGAAATTGAAGCGTCCTCAAGCTCCTTTACAGTAATTACACATTAACTCTCGTTAGTAAAACTAACAACAACTTTTGCTTCACGAAGGTGGACTGTTCCTCGCCGAATTTTGGCCCTGTGGGGCGGTTGCAACACGACTCCGTTTTCAATTTCTTTCTTCAACTGAAATAAAGGGTTAGTGAATTATGGTATCAATTTTCAAAATAAAACAAAATAAGTTTCGTTCGAGTATAGTTTGAGCAATGCAGTTAGGTTTTAACAGTGTAAACGTTATCAAGCTAATAGATTTAAAACTGTACAATTATTTGAACTGTGTTGACTTTCGCTTTGCCTCTAAAACATGATCACAAATTTGTCTTCTTTTTTTCAGCGCAACATAAAACCCCGAAAAAATTCTCAATCCATGACGGGACTGGACACTATGACCCTCCAACGACTGGGCGGATAGACAGATATTATAATTTATTATATGGCAGGCTCGCTCAGCGGGCAAGATGAAGCTAATGCTGTGTTCTGATTGGTTACAAGAGCGGGCAAGATAGGCCCATCTTGCCCGCTCGGGATTTTCAGTTGTAAAGTTAAATTCTTTGGCCATATAATAAATCCTTTATTGAACAAGCTTGTTCGGTCAAGATGGCTGGATATTGGCCTCGTTCTTTTTTTGCATTTTCATGGACCTCGACTTTGTCTCGGTCCGTAATAACGCAAAAAAAGAACTTGGCCAATGTCCAGCCATCTTGACTTCACGCTTGTTCAATAACGCATATTTATTTCTTTCAAGTCAACCAAGAACCATATGATAGTGCCAAAACTCAATGACTAACAAATTAAAAGACGATTCTTTCACAGAGAGGACGCTTGAGTTAACTAAGACCAGTTTATAGTAGATGCAATCATGAAACAGTTACCTCTGGTGAATGCCTTGGTCTCTGTCTTTTGAGACTGTTGATGCTGTGTTCCGTGCTACCGGGTCGGTCTTGGAAGAAGTCGTCTTGTGTCACGATGGGCGGTGTCGTGGTAGGCACGGAGTAACTTCGCTTGAACATTCCGCGCACTTGATTCCGCAGGATGAAGAACAAAATAAATACGTACAATCCCTGTGTACAACGGAGATAAGCCGGAAATGTCATATTTTTACAATCAATAAACTACTAATTAGATTTTTTCAAAGTTTTTAAAATGAAGATTAACGCAGATATTCGACGTTTCGCAGTCTTCATGACCACATTTTCAAGAATGACTTTGAATATAAATGACAATTCTTAAATATAATGAAGTTGAACTAATTTGAATATGAAAAAAAGCTAGCTGATTACAAAAGTAAAATCTCAAACAAAGACCTTGGCTCTTAGTGAATCAGTTTGAATATTTAACTTTGGTTTTCTTTTACGGATGAGTAAATATTCAAACTGTTTCACTAAGAGCCAAGGTCTTTGTTTGAGATTTTACTTTTGTAATCAGCTAGCTTTTGTTCATATTCAAATTAGTTCTACTTTATTGTATTTAAGAATTGTCATTTATAAATAAAATCATTCTTGAAAATGCGGTCATGAAGATAGCGAAACGTCAAATTTCTGCGTTAGTCTTCCTTTCAAAAATAAACTACTAAGAATTAATTACAACTAAATTCATGCAACCTAATTGGTTCATGTAGTCGGCGCTTACCTCCGGTTTCTATTGCTCAAAGCAGTTTAAAATCTTAGGTCCCAGGCCCTTCCTTGGGAGATTTTAAAATCCTAGGTCCTCCTCCTTTGGAGGCAAGCGTGGCCTAGTGGTCAGGGCGCCGGACTTGAATGCGGTTGACAATAGCCAACTGGTCTGCCTCCTGCCAGTTGGGATTCTTAATTGTGTCGTAGTTTGCGTAAACTCGGAGATATTAGCTTTACAGCTACTTCAAAAATCCGAGTATAAATAAAGCAATTACAATTACATTTACCTGAAGGTGCACTAATTCTACATATTCCTAATACTACTATTGTTACTATTACTACTATAACCGTATTACTACCAGCATTACTTCTAAAAGTATAACGAATGCATACCTGTCAACTCTCGCGCATTTTGCGTGACACTCACGCTTCGGCAAGGAAAATCACGCACTCACGCTTAGCATTGCTATTCTCACGCAAATGTATACACAATATGTTAAATTTAATAACTTTATCCCAAATTAATTATTTTCGTAACAATAACTGAACTCCGTCTACGCAAATGCAGCGCAGTACTCTGGAACCAGTCTATGATGTAAACAGATTAGCGATTGGCTGAACAGGTTGCTAACCAACCAATTAAACTAAATCGGCGTTTATTTCTTGGTTTCAAAACTGTTAATACCAATTTTCCATATTCCACCAGGGTTTCACCCTGAAACGGACCGGGGCCTGGGGCCCCTTGACCCTAGCTATTATTAGATCTCACTCATTGAAGCATTTAACGGTCGATAGCTATGCGAATGTTGAACACTTACCGTTAGTATGTCTAATATGGAGAAGACTATTAGCATCCATAAGTATCCGTAGGCCAAATGCAGGCCCGCAAACAACCAGGTCAGCGTGATAAGGGCAAACACGATAATAATATGCCGTATTTCTGAAAAGGTGAGAAAGACCAGTTATTAACACATTAATAATTTGTTGTTCTTCTTACCTTTGTCTCTTTAGGATTAATATATAATCTTATGGAGCAAGTAAGCTATCTTTAGTAATAACATATATAAATTCGGTCATCATGTATAATAAAAAAAAAGCTAAATCCCTTTACGAGCAAATTAACCCATCGGAGTCACCGCTTATCTGCGATTTCTATAGTGTTGAGCGGATGAGAGTCCTTAACTCCCCCTGGGCGGGACATTAATCTATCGCAGGTTAGCTCCTAGCCAAAGCTGGTACTCATTTACCGATCTCTTAAGGATAGAAAGCCAATTAAGCTTTGGTCGGAAAGAAGGTCACACAAATGTTAATTCCGATTTCGGCAGAGCCGGGAATCAAACCTGGAACCTTGTGGTTGGAAGGCACAGATTATATCAACTGTGCCAACCACGCAACCTATCGTGTATATGTTTTACTAATTATTAACATAATTCTTTAATTATGAGAAATAATGCATGGTTAACAAGTAAAGCATGAATTAAATATCTAGTCAAGTACAAAGGTATTTTAGCTTTAAACAGATTTTTGAAATTTGTTGCATTGATCTTCTACATTTTTCCAAGTGGCTAGACATGGCAAATCTCATAGCAAATTTCATTCATTTTTTATGCTTTGGTTGGGAGAATGTTAATCTTAAAATTTGTACCTTTAATGTTGTACTGCCCTCTGAAGATGTCGTCATAGTATTTCCACTGAGGCGTAACTTGATACGCTTGGGTGAACACCACTGCCACGCCCATCAAGAACAGTAATACAGGAGCTACATTGGTAGCAAGTGCGGCGTACACGTTGGACATAAAACACCTGGGGGAGAACGATAAACAAACTACATTAATCCTAGTACTCCAAAGGAAAAAAGGTCACTGCAGTTCAGTGTTCAATCGGCTACTATATTTTAATAGATCAACTGAAAGTATTTTTCAAATAAAACAAAAAAGAACAAAACTTCGTGTCTATGCTGTTTTTAAATTAGCTTTGCGTAATTTTCCAGCGCTCATTTTAGAAAACTCCAGGGAATTTTAGGGGACTTTCAGGGCTCATGAAAAAACTTCCACGCTGTTAACAGCGTATTAACTGAAATTGTTCCTCAGCATTTATTACTATTAAACGATTCCCTTCATAATCTTTTGGCCCATTCGTCCCTCTATCCTTGCTTGCCTGTCTCCTTGATGTCGGTCAAACTCCCTTTCTCGATTTTCTTACTCATCGAGAACAAAAGCTTTAATTTTGACACACTCATCGAGATCTAGTTCACATGAGGACATCTATTAGGTGTTTACCCGGACTCCCTATTTGTTTCGGGCCGAGCCAAATTTCCCGACATTCTCTCTATGGCAAAATTGAGACGTTCACATGCAGTCAAGAAAACCGTAGGATTTACTTGTTCTGGAAGGCAGGGATAGCTCTTAAAGGTAGGAAGAACGTTTTCAAATTTACGGATATAGTTCCGATACAACTCGGTGTTTGATATATTTCTTCCAAAATACGGCCGGTTTTGATTCCATACACAGCTCGGGTGCGCGCGAGCATGCCCTCAGGAACTGAGTTAGGTGTTGATTTAGGAGCAATCAAGTAGGAGCTATTACTGCTGGTAGTATCACGACTTACATGTCTCCTGTTCCGTGTACATCTCCATACATTTGTGTGAAGTGCCAGTGAAAGGCTGCCTGTGCTATTATGATATACAGCACTACCACAATGACTGGCATTCCTGCGGAGTGGACAGAATAGTCAGTACTGGAGTAATCCTACATGTTGTTTTTCAAGCTAAAATTCCAGGTAACTTCCAGTTCGTGGTCAGGGATAACTTTCTTTCAGCAATTATTCCATTTGAAAATCTAATTCTTTAAAACAACGGAAAAAACGCCGTTTTTAAACCATATGCATTTTTATTTTAATGGTAAATGTCAGCACTGTTAAAGAGCAGTAACACATAAATATCAGTCACTGCATAGAATCATATTGAGTGGACTGGAAATTCAAAATTAAATGATTTTTCCAGGCCCATTACAATGGCGTCCCAGACCTTGAAAAGGATTACCAAAATTGAAGGAGTTCCAGGGTTTTAAGCTTTCGAAATGTAAAGAAATTTAATAAAACATTTTTTTCCACTCCCGCTTTAGCATATGATGTAGCTGCAGCCCATTCTGTTCTTTGGGTCTCGTCCGTCATCAACGCCTCAAATCAAAGGGGAGTTCTTAAAATAATCGTTGATTAGACTATGTTCACACCAATGAAATCCCGTTAGAACACAAACGCATTTCTATAAGTTTAGGGATTTAGTCCACACAAGACACTCCGCGTATTCATCGAAAATAAATCGATTCGAAAGCGCTCTCAAACTGGATAAAAAAGGAAAACGTATACATAGTTAATCTTATGAGTTAGCTCTATTGATTTAAAGTAGATTTAAAGGGTAATGTTCGCTACCAACGTGGCCTTAGTGGTGGCTGCGAGTTACATCCCACAAGCATCAGTATTTAACTTTGTCACATGAGTTTAAATTGCATCTGTAGTCAGCTCAGAGCATTCTGTTTTATTCCAAAACATGCTGGTTTGTACTTACCCCATCCGAGAATAAAGAACAGTATATACTTTCTGTTTGTGTGCTCATCGTTCAAGACCAGGATGCGCCACAAGTTCCAACCCTGAAATAACGGCGACGAAAATAACTCAGCAACGATTATGCGAACGGTCTTCTTGGTTATGTACACTTAATTTAAGCAACTAACCACGGCAAAAATTCGATAAAAAGAATCCGACATAATCCAGTAGTTATACAAGATCTAAAAGTTAGTTTTCAACTTTTAGCTAATTTCGTTTTTCACTTTGATATCAATATATACCTTAAAATGCGAAAAATAAACCCCGGATCTTGTTTTTGGTCAAAGGGCTTTTTTGTCACATTTTTCTGAAGGGGGCTTACATTCCAAATAGCTTATACATGGACAAAAATTTGCGTCTTAAAAAAGCAAGTGAGTTTCAAGGAATTGTAAATTTTTTTTGACGTACTCAAAAATTGGTCTCATACTAATTTTGGCTGTTATTACAGTATTAATATACCCCCAAGGTACAACCTTGTGTTTAAGTTTAATAATACCAAATAACCTCCGGAGCTTACTTTCGAGGGGTGGGGGAGGAAGGAAA
>JAOEHV020168242.1:0-13798 GCA_025447995.2 Isaurus tuberculatus | reverse complement strand
GTGCCTACGGCACTCGCTTATCCCGCCGCCTACTTTTATATTTCAGCCGACTACTCCAAAACTTATTGAGAACCCTGCTAATCTATTGCAGGTTAACTCCCAGCCATCACTGGTACACATTTAACTTACAGTACCCACTTCATAAGGCTGGAAAGGTGAGTAAGTTTCGCAGAAAAGTTGGTTTCACAAATGTTCAAACTTTGGCAGAGCTGGCGATCAAACCTGGGTTCTTGTGTTCAGAAGGTATACAGTAGATCTTACCAACTGTGCAACCACAGCATTATTTATAAATTACGTTTTGAACATTTTTAAATCAAACGAATCCTTGGGTTACCCAGGGTAGGTTGTACAGTTGGCTATAATGCGCATACAAAAACTTTGACTGACATGTCTGTGCTAAAACTGCTTCTGATTGGTTTACAATTTTTCTTCTGTTTATGCGTTATTTACCTTGAACCCACTGCAATACCTCCTACCCTTGGTTAAAAAAGACGTGATCAACTCCAGTAGTCTGTCTACAACATACCTTGCTTCAATGGCTCAATAAGGTTATTTCCCCCGATATCTGTGAACTCTTTCAAAGTGTCAAACTGTGGTAATCTATTGACTAACACAAGTGACTTCTGTAACCTGATTCTTGTCTCAAGAAAACTGTCCCAGAGGCCTGGAAATTTAACAGAAACATTTTAAAACATCTGTAAACCTTAATTTGTCCTAACTTATGGTTTATATCTAGAACTTTCCAATGGCAAGTGTAGTGCAGCTGAGTGTTGTAACTGTTTGTAGTATTGTTTAGCGATATTGCTAAAAGTCTTTTTGCATTGCAAAAACCCAGGGCTTGAAATCTACGACGGCCATGCGGCATTTGCCGTGGATGCCCTTGGCCATTGCCGTACTGCGCCCCAGAAATGTGCACGATTTACAGCCACAAATGGCCTGCCCCTTTTATGTTGGGTGCCGCCGTGCCTTGAGGAAATAGGTGTTGAAACATAGGGTATGTTAAATCAAGGGTATTAACTATTTGGTACCCTTTGACAATTGCCTTGGTGCCCCATTTTTGGCAAAAATCTTGAGTCCAAAATGGCCGTGCCCCTAAAATTAGAGAGTTCAAGGCCTGAAAACCAAATACGTCATTTCTGAGAAACTATGGGAACAAGTCCAGAGCATGTGCAGGTTCCTCTCATGCAAGGGAAACCTGAACAGCGAACTGACCCTGGAAACAGAAAGTAAATTTGGAATTGGGACAGACAGACAGGCCAAGAATTAACAAAAAACTATAAAAAAAATTAAATTAAATTTCAAAAATTAAATTATCGGTAGGTTGAAGCTCTGTAAAGGAAAACCATTCAGTCTAAAACAGTGAAGTCATTCTCGCTTACAAAAAAGGATTTCAAAAAACATTTGTACCATCATTTAAAGAATTTCATAACCTTTCCAGTAATATATGGCTTCAAGGGTATGAGATGTATAACAACAGAGATATGAGTGATAAACTGAAAACACTGCTCAATGTAGACCATAACCTTAATACTACTTTTCATTACAAAACAGTTGGAATATTAAAGAGTAAAATATATAAAATATTATTAATTAACAAAAAAAATTACACAAGACACTTAGTGAAATGCAAAATTTTTGATCTTTATGAAAACAAAGATTACTTATTAATAATTCATGGTGTTTTAAGCAAACCACAAACTTCCTCTTAAATTTGTCTGCTTTTGTTTTTGTAAATTTACCACTCAAGGTGGACAGAGAGCCTTGAAGAGGTCACGAAGACCCATGCGAGAAGGTCTCCGAGGACCTACGGTTTAACGTCCTTATCCGAGAAGACGTGAAAGTCTAACCATTTGCAGATGTTAGAACAAAGGCAGCGATTTCTCCTTAATTATTTTAAGACCCTAAGTGCTGGTCTGGCCGGGAATCGAACCCGAGCCTCCCGCTCAATAGACTGGCACCTTACCAACTAGAGTAACCAGGCGGCGGCGAGTCAAATTGTCGCATCAGTGGTGATCCAAGGGGAAGACTCAGGGGCTGGGGAACACTCTTTTGAGTTGGGGTCAATTTTCTATCGAGTTCTTCAGTGCCATTTTCTTAACAGTATACAGTATCTGTCTTTTTTCAGCCATATGTCACACCAGGGACAAAGTGCATACATAGTAATAATTGTCTTTTAAAACCATTAACTGTAATGATACTTCATACAAGTTTTTATGGAAAAAACATAATCATAAATGAAAGTAGATTGCAAGAAGTGCAAAAAATAAACATTTGTGGGGAAGTAAGTACTCAGTGCATCATGTTTTCTTAAAGATAAAAGACTATAACTATAAAAAAAGACAAGAAAAAAACCTTGTTTGTTTGAAAAATATTTTTTTAGGATGTTATCATGTCAAATCCCTTCATTTTTTTGTTATATGTCACATCAGAAGTTCATTCATTGAATTAGGAGGCAATTGACTGATTTTAGCTAATCACAAAAGTGTAATTACTTCAAAGTAGTTAATATAATACAGACTCTTACTTATCTGATTTTTGGCTGAGAGACCCTTCTCCACATCATCATCTTCATTTTTGGTTGAAAAGTTTTGAAAACCTTCATGATCTTTTTTATCATCAGAATCACTCACTTTACCATCATCTGCATCATCATCATCATCAATGTAATCATTGTTAATATCATAATCATCATCTCCACCATCATAATTAAAATCTCCATCATCACCATCATCACCAATGTCATCAATTTCACCTTCTTCACTTTCATCAAATATCATTTCTTCTTTAGTAAACTTATCAGTCTCATCTGTGTTGTTTCCATTAATTACAATCTTCTTTTTCCTAACAACTTCCTTGCACTGGTAAGCATCTTCTGTATTTGATTTGTCCTTCTCTTTATCTTCACTTGATATCTCATGAAGGAGATCACCAGTTGCTATAACAATTCATCAGAGAAATGCCAAAAAATGTCAGTAAAATCCATAAATCAAACAAGGATGTAAATTAAAGAATCTTTTTGAATAATTTTTCTTCTAATAAAATTTTTATTATTAACAATAATAATGATAATATTAAAAGGTAATAATGAAAACAATATTTATAAATGTTAAAAATGTTAAAATTATAATCAGGCATGATTAAAATGATATAAAAATACTTCAGTTTGTCTTTATTAATTGTTATTGATAATAATGATAAGTAATGATAATAGGACTGAGTGGAGTCCAATTCGGTAATAACAGAAGTTCTGAATAATCTGCCCACAAAAATATTTTTTCAGAGAAAGCATTTTTATTGCACTGGTTGCATTGGTTGCATCAAGTTGACACAAGTTATAGAAAGCAATCCAGCTTCCTCCCCCTCGGGGTGGATCGCTGTTCAAAAAACTAACAATTTAAATGAAGGCTGCTATGTGTCAGTATAATGGTGTTGTGTGGCTTTGAGCCCTAATTCTCATTGGGAAGCGTTTTATATGTCATCTGTAGTCCTTGAAGTTAATGCTTGGGTTATTCATCAGCTGCTTTCATTCACCTAAAAGCCGAGAGGACATAAAAGGGGGGGGGGTGAAAGTTAGTTCAAGATCATGTTGTTTTTTCATGCATCCGGTTCGTGGTGATACAAATAATTGACTGTGTGCTAGCCAGAAAAGTAAGATGTCTTATCTTTCTTTGTTTTAGAAACATGATAAAACTTTGTAAATTCAGAAAATCAAAAATGATAGGGTCTTCAGGGTCTTTGGGTCTTCAGGGTCTTTGGATATTCAGGGTCTTTGGGTCTTTCTTTGAGGTCTTAGTTTTCCGAACACCCTCTAGAATGCTAAGTAATATGACCTGGACCTGTACACGATAAATAAATAAATAAATATTAACCGATAAATCGGTATCAAGTCAGTTTTCAAATGATCGTTCGACTGTTGATATCCTGCTAGTTGATAAACTTAAACGAACGCATCAAATGGATGGATGGATGGATAGATATACAAGTTCTCCCCACGGGGCTTTTCAGAACCTGTTTACAAGTAGATACAGTTGGTCAGACAGTATGCAAGTTTTTACTCACCTTCTTCATCATCTCCCTCACTAACGAGCTCCTCGTCACTTTCTAATAATTCATTATTTTCTCTTGAAGCTAACAACGCGGCTCTGGAAGTTTTTCTGCCTGCGTATTTCACATCTCCGTCATCCAGTAAAGGTGCATTATTTTTCCTCAGAACGCTGGATTGTGCAGATAGAAACTCCTTTCCTTCTTCATCTGCACTAGATTTTACAGTCTTCGCTGCTGTGACATCATATTCGTCTAACTCTGGATCCAGACTTTTAGGTTCTGGATTTATAAGAAGTCTCAATTGTTCAGCGAAAGACGCCATTTTGAAGCACGAGGGACTATGAAACCTCTCCTTCCGAGCAAGAAACTGTTGTCTGGTTTCAAAACAAAAATTTTCTATCTGGGGTCGGGTCGGGTTGAAGTGAGTCCAACTTCATTTTGTACGTCGTGGTCTTTGCTGTGTACAGTCTCAAAACTTTTATATATTTTGGACCGTAGGTCTTCTAAGATCTGATATGCCGTTACTTTTAACATGGTTTGGCTTTTAGCTTTTCTATAGGATTGTTCTTTTCAATCTGAAGTTTTGCGGATTCCACTGACATGCCACTCTCCCCGGGGGGGGGGACTCCCCTGAAAAGTGGGTAGGGGTGCTCGACGGAAGATTTTAAAATGACCCTAAAAGGTGCGAATAAATTAACTCAAATCCTAATTTCAGACCCTAAAAGGTGCGATCACATTTTAAACTATTATTCTTTATTGAACTTTAGAGAAACAATGTTCGTATCGCTATAGTTAATAAAGATATTTGTAAATTGCATCGAGTTGAAAACTTTTATTTTCCATGAACATTTCCAAGCAAAAACAATTTTGGGCCCTAAAAGGTGCGGAGGTGCCTAATTTCAGACCCTAAAAGTATCGTCGAGCACCACTTCCCACTTTTCAGGGGAGTCCCCCCCCCCCGGGCCACACTCTTGAGCCCTTGAATGAGTCTCTTTGTGTTCAGGAGAGTTGGGATTAAATTACAGTTTTTAGGTATCTATAGGTATCTATAGGTATCTATAGGCGATTACATGTCTTATAGGTAGATAAACGGTTGTGTATCTATAGGTATCTATAGACGACTATATGGCATTCAGCCATGAAGTATATACCAGTTTTTAGCATGAATAAACTCACTAGCATTCTGCTACACCGTACTGATGAGACCCAAGTAGGACGACAAAACAACTGTGACGTCTACGGTTGCAAATTCTAATTTATTACGAGCTTCTAATCATGTTGGTTCACTGACAAGCTTCTCTTTTTAATAAGTAGTATATCAGTTATTCATTCATTAATTTTCGAAGTTCAAGTTCAAGCTCAACTTTATTTATTCACAGTAAGATTAAAAAAAATGTACGATGTAAACATATTACTTATGTCACGACGAGGTATTATGTTCTATAAAGAAATGAGTATAAAAAGCTTAATTATCAGCTTTGTCAATTTTTCATTATTTTAATATCCTTATAACACTTCAATTTTTTATTTAAGTTTTTCATAAGATTATAAAACGTTATAAAAATCACATAGACTTTTAAAAGAAGACTAATTTTTAAAGTTCAAAGTTCAATGAAACGCGTAGTTAAAAATAAAACAACGATTCTCAAATCTATTTTTCTTTAAAAGAGCGGCTAGCAGATTAAAGACGTGCAACACTCACATGTTCATTATTTAACATTATAGTTTCGTCTCCAGATACATTTTACAAATTTGACATTTTTAAATTAAAAAAAATAATGAAAAGAATAAATTGTCACCCTCCCTCCCATACAAAGAAAAAACTTGTCTGTCGCACTTTGCTGTGACGTCATTTGTTGTGATTCTCTGGACGTCTTCTCGATCGTCATGGCGGTCGATGGAAGTCGTTCAGTGCTTCTCACTGAACCCTTTTCTCAACCGTTTGGCTCATCCGATGAAGAAACTAGCAACACCGAGTCACCGCATCTCTCGAGGAAATCCCTTCGACAACTTAAAGACTCCGAGGAAAGTGGAATCCCTTTAAATTCTCCTTGGACCCTCTGGCATGACAAGTAAGAAAAATCCTCTCTAATTTTAATGGTTAGCAATTGCGGGTTACTGTGTAAAGTAGTTTAATATACCAGCTCACCCTTGTATGATGCTTTCTGTTTTATTGTCTTAGGTATATTCGTGGTGCTACTGCGGCAGAATATGCTGCGAATCTTCGCAAAATCTACACCGTCAGCACAGTGCAGGTATTTCTCACGTTGTGTCAGCGACGCCAGAATCAGTGAATCAATGAAATGCAACATCGTTAAGTCCCCGAAATTCTAATTTTACTGTCAAATTGTATATTGCTCCATCTGATTTGTCTCCAACTCAGGTACTCTACACAATTTCCGCGATTGGGAAATTTTAAGACAGTGATTTAATTAATAAAACGAGAGAACCACTTGAGAACTTATAGACTTCAAAATCTCAACAACAACAAAGTGCTTGACATCAAAACTTCAAACTGTGCATGCAAAATATTTCACAACCTTTCTTTTGCATTTGAACTCGAGAGACCAAACTTTTGACGAATCACCCAATATAAATCATAAGAAAATAAATTGTGCTTACTAAATTAGTTAAAAATGTATTTCGATCGGGTGCTGTGATTTTGAAAAGTAATTTTGTTTACTTGACTGTATAATTTTTATTTGCATAATATTGTACTAGCTGGCACTCATCACTTAAATATGAACACGCCAAAAACGAATTAACTTGAATCTTGGAGAAGTATAAAAATTGTTTCAGCTGGCCTTGTTGAGCATTGTTGGTCTAAGTAGAAATTCCCCATCTGCAACATTTCTAAGTGTTTGTATAAATGCAGTTTTTAAGGCTTCTTATTGCATACCAGGAATGAATAACACATAGTTATTTTTTAAACACATCTTGTCAAGTTCATGTTATGATGTCCGTTATTTTCCACTTTTTTATGCATTAAAGTGTTTGAAAAAAAACTGAATATTTATATACTCCAAAATAGCATAATATAAGGGGATTGTATTATAGTTGTAATAAAAATGCAATATTTGCAATTTAAAGAGCTATTGTTAAAGATAAACCTCAAATTTATCTGAGGGACTAGCCCTTGACCATTTGACTTTTGAGGAGGGGGGTGGGTGATTTTTTTCTGCAAGATTTTTTTTTGTCCATGGAGTGTGCAGGATTTTTTTCCCGTTCTGTTGCAGTACATGATATATTTTTTTGCTTTACATGAATTTTTTTTTCTTCAAAATGATGCTTGCAGGAAATTTTTTTTTTCAAAATCACCCACCCCCCCAAAAAAAAATCAAATGGTCAGCCCCTTACTTAGGTCTAGAGGCTACTACAAGGATAATAAACCCTTAACTTCAAGTCTTGAGTCTCTCAATAAAAGGAAGAGAGTTAGCATCACTGGTAAAATATTAGGAGTTATTAGGGGAAACCTCTTGAAGACAAGTCAAGAGTGTCTACTAGCTGAAGTCAACTATTTGTAAGATATTGCTTGTAATATGCACTTCACAAAGCACTTAAAACTGGTTGCCTAAAGTTAAAGAATCAGAACATAATTCTCTATAGGAGATTTTTTGCTTCAAAAAAATCCTCTTTAGGTTAAAAAAGCAAAGAATCTGAAGGGCAGAAGTTAAGACCAAAAAGTTTGATTTTCAATCCCTCAAAAAGCAGGAGAGTTGACAATTCTGCTACAAATTTCAATTTCATTGAAATCTGATTGATCAATAATTTTAATGTTATCGTTTACAAATTGCAGAAACTACAAAGTATTTAACTTAACCTCAAAGTTTATTTGATATTCATGTTCTCACTATAATATTTAAACAGCAGGGCTCAGTCGGGGTTTGGAATTTAAAGTTATGGAAAGTTTTGGAAATTGATAAGAACCAGGGAATTAAGTTTTGAAAAAAACTCTTAGGCATACAGGGCTCAGTAAAAGTTTAGAATTTTTCTTAGCAAACTTTACCTTTAAAGAAGTGTTTGTTTGTCCTTTCTTTGACACTTAAGGTGGCTCTGTATAGTATTTTACAAAGCTATGGATATTACATATGCATGAATAATTTCTCCCTTGGCAAATGTTTATCACATAGCACTCGGTAGAAGGGCAATAATAAAAACCTACAGCCTTAGACTATGAGTGGAAGACTCTTTTAGAACCTTAGTTTCTATGGCAACTACTGATAGAAATGCTTGGCTTGTTTTTTTTGGACCTACAGTACCTGACTTCTAGACGGTGTATCTAGGTTTATACATGTTGAATTTTCTTTGTTTTATATGGGGGAAAAAGGGTAAACATCCAAGGAGTTTCAACTGACAAATCTACAAAGAATCTGTAAATACATAAGTTTTGGAGGAATTCGCAATTTTCGTTTTTGACGCCTATGACAATGTATAATTAAAATTTGATGATTTTTTCCTAACAGCGAGAAAAAGAAAAATCCTATCCATGTTTCAATTTTCAAAAAAATTCACCGTCTGGAGCACACTGTACCCAATATGCATTTTAAGATCACCCAAAAACCCTTATTTTTTGTGACGTCATCAAAATAGAAATTCTTGAAGTTACACAGTACTGCGCATGCCTGTCGTACCCATGCTTCATGCACAAAAAAAACTATATAGAGCCACCTTAAGCACCAACATGTACAACGTTTTGTAACCAAATTATCAGGAAGTACATCATGTATTGATCTACAATATGTACAGTATCAAGCAAGATGTTATTTCCAATTTTTATTTCTTTTAATGTATGTTTGGCGTAATGTTGAAAGGACATTGCATTTTTTGACTTGTTTGGTTTTGGCTATTGACAGCAAAGGGCTTGAAAAAGTTATCGAAAAGTTTAATAGGAAATTTAACACAAGATCTTAACTGAAGCCTGAGAATCCACAAGTGTGTTTTCTGGAGTATATGTTGTTGTACATTTGGATTTTTTTTATATCTTGGGCAACGTTTTAGACAACGTTTTATTTCCTAGATCTAATGCATGATAAAATTTGAAATTTCAGAGTTTTTGGAGTGTTTACAACAATATACCAAATGCTGCCATGATAGGACCAAGAACAAGTTATCATTTTATGAGGGGAGAGCGAAGGCCACTCTGGTAAACCAATTGACATGAATTGATAAAAAAATATAAATATAGTTTTTAATAAATATTATATCAAATGATTTCATTAAATTTTGATAACTTTATTTTCACTCTGGCTAAAAGAAGTTATTTTTAAGAAAAGCTCTTTTTTTCTTAAAAATGAACACCATCAATTAACTAAAGCAATCCAAAAAAAATATTTCAGCTTTTTTTGTTATTATAATAATAATGATGATAATTGAAATGATAAGTGCAGTTGTGATAGTGATGATGGGAAAGGATATGATGATTGGGATAATGGTGCGGTTGTAATGTTGGACTAGATAATGATGCTGTTGCTACTGGTGATGATGGTGTTGGTGCTGGTGATGATTATGGTGCACATGGTGACAGTAATGATGGTTGTGGTGGTAATGGTGATGGTGGTGGTGGTAATGGTGGTGGTGTTGATGATGATGGTGGTGGTGATGGTCGTGGTGATGGTGATAGTGATGCTGTTGCTACTGCTGATGGTGGTGGTGGTGGTGATGATGATGATGGTGGTGGTGGCAATATGGTGATAGTGATGCTGTTGCTACTACTGATGATGGTGGTGGTGGTGATGGTGATGTATGGTGATAGTGATGCTGCTGCTGCTGATGATGATGATGATGACGGTGATGGTGGTGGTGGTGTTGATAATGATAACAATAACATCTTTAGAAGATGATCGGCAATTTTTTATTATTAATTTTTTGACCAGGGAAGACAAAGAAAATATTTCTGGAGGTTATTGGAAAATGAGGTGTTCCAAACTACACACGGTACGTAAGTACATTAAAGTTTGTTATTTTTGTTAAGTACTATAATCATTATTATCATTTAATCGTTATTGTTACTTTAATTATTATTATTATTGTCTTATACATTTTGTTTGAATACAAAGTGTCCAAGCTAAGGACCTACTTTGATTGGGACTTTAATAAGGGGTGAAACTAGGAGTCTCAAGGGGATCTGAAAAATGTTGAAAAGTGAGGCCCCTGAAACTGGACTCTCCAACTTTCAGTGGAGGAAAAATAATGTGGAGAATTTTTTTGACTTTAAAACATGTGAGCCTAGAGGGATCTGGGCATGGTCCCTCTGAAAATTTTGGCATTTTAAAGCTCAAAAATGCTTTTTCTAGGATTTTCTACCAAAAATGTTCATTAAGCTAATTGTTATAATCTGCAACTGCTTCCAATCCTTCTAATGTAAGTATTATACAGTTTTACAAAAATATCACAACAGATTCAAAATTGGGATTTTTCCTAATGATAATAATAATAGTAAAGTGTTAAGTAACAGCTGTTACAATAATAATAATAATAACAATGATAATTACAACACAAGAAGGGATACTCTGGGTGTTCCATCTGAGGTGCCTTGTAGGATCCTTGGAATTACATGGCAGGACAAGGTACATAACAGCGATGTCCATATCAAGTCCATGTTCACACTTCTACATCAACACCATTTATGCTGGCTGGGCCATGTTTGCAGGATGGATTATGGATGCATCCCCAAGGATCTTCCATGTGGTTAGCTTACCAACAGGGCAAAGCACATTGAGGTTTTCTCAGCCACACATTAAGGACATATGCAAGCACGACATGAAAGCATTCAACATTGACATCAAGTCATGGGAAACCCTTGCAGACACAAAGTCTGTGCAAGCAGTGAGTATCACAGGGGCTGAAAAGTGGAGATGCTGTCATCCGAGACAAAAACAATTAAAGAAGGGCCAGAAGAATAGCCTGTCAACAGCAGGACCATCCAGTTCCACAGCCTGCTCCTATTTAGTTATATGCCAGGACTGCAGCAGAAACTGCAACTCTAGGATTAGTCTCTGCAGCCACCTAAGATGCTCCTCAGCAAACTCTCAAAGTGCTCTTCCATAGTTGAATCAACTGACAGATGCCAACCGATTACAAACAACAACATTAAGAATAATAATTTACTTTAATAACAAAAATTATAGCAATGATAACAATAATAACATTGTAATAGCATCAACATAATAGATATTTATGGAAAAAATTGCATACTTTATGCACAAAAATATTTTGGGACACAATAATTGAAATGCTGTGAGTCACTGGAATGCAGAATTGAAGATCTTTTATAAACAGATACATACCGTGACCTTACCCTTGTAAGATAAACTTAAATTGACAGACACTAAGTTTTTTTCACTTGTCTTTATTATGCGCAGTCAGTGCTATGTTGTGTTAATTTGGTTGCAAATTGTTAATAATCAAAGATCTGCAACTTCTTATTGATTTTAAAATCATGGTACTGGGACAATTAATTTTTCTCTTGATTAAGTGGGACCCCTTAACAATTGTTTGGAAGCCCTAATTAAAGAAAGAAGGTGTCCTGGGGACCCCTCTTGAAATTTTCCGAAAACCCTGGTGATGATGTTAATTTTGATAATTAATAAATGAACATTTCAGGAGCAAGTCTGGAAGGAGCTACTTCTCGCTGCAATTGGAGAGCAGTTCTCAGATGCTGTTGCTGAAGGTACAATCATTAATAAAACTAGTAATAATTGGAAATTAGGGGAGTGCGTTCGACCGATGACGTAGAAAAGCGTAGGTAATCGATATTAGTCAACAAGCCACCAAGGTCGCATGAGGCTGCATGACTTCATGGCATGTTAAGACGGTCGGTCGCCCATATGAAAATCCCTCAACGCGGCATCAAGCCTGAGCCCGTGAGCAATGGCAAGATTAGGATGCATTCTCCTTCGTTGAACACAAATATTGTTTTCATGGCAATCAAAATATGTTAATATAAGTTTTAGATTAATTTAATAATTTACTGTCTCAATTTGTCTTAATCTATTGATTGTCGGTGGCTGGCAAAGACAAGCATATCAGCCTACCAACAAGAAGATTCCAGGTTTGAACTGGAGCACTGCTGCTATATCTGTCCTTATGGAAGCAAGTGGCCATGGGATGTAACACAAATTGAAGAAAGATTAAGTACTGACAAGTCTATATTGTGCGCAATAACTCTAACACATGTTCAACTCCAGGCTCAGCAACTGTGCCCACATAATGACTAGGTGACCGAGCATTACAACCTTTCCTCCCTTGAAATGAAAATTTTGCAAATCTTGCATCTTGTGGTCTATTCAGATCTCCTTGGTAGGTCTGACTGCTTTTTTGTGTTGCGGAGTATCACACTTTTCTCCCCCTCTTTACAGTTGTGGGTTTGCTTGGCTGTGGACTCTCATGTCTTTCAGATGCAATTGCTTAATCTTGAGTCCTGGTTCCCTTTGGTGAATGGCAAAGTGACCAAAAGCTCCTGGTAAGGGTAAGAATGATCAGGAGTCAGATGTTGTGTATCTATTTTGACTGGGCATAATGCCTCATTAAAATAGTTGATCAACACGGCACATGGGTGGTGATCTGGAATTATTTCATACATTGCATTACCTATCTAGGATTATCACGTCCCATCTTTCACTTGTTGCCTGATTAACTGAAGTTCCTGTACCATACCATGCTTCCTATTGTGAATGTATATGTTGGTTGAAAAATTTTTGGTATCAGTATGCCAAGATCTGGCCAGAGGCAGAAGTTTGTTCTGATCATCGGCTTTGCAGGGATTGCCTTGTGTGGAGTTCTTAGAGTTGACAGGGGTTCCCATATCTTTTCCCGGCCACCACAAGTTGTTCTAGTGATTGTAACGTTCAGTAGACGTGTCTCGTAATAAACTAACAGCAATAACAAATATCCGTCGTATTGGCTGTTCAATTGTTTCATTGCGCATGGGCCAAGAAGTAACCGCATGTCACAGTGATCTCCTTTATTTTCACTATTTCCTTGGACTATGCGACTGATAGCCTTTTCATTGGATGATTAATAGCTAACCTCGCATGACATACCCTTCATTATCGGGGGTTTAAGGTTTATCGCCATGTGACATCTCCCTTCTTCTGGGTAAACAAAACTAAAACAAAACTAGAAATATGAAATATGAACATGTCAGGCTTGATGGCAGTTTGCGTATGTAAATCAATCACAATCTATGTCTCAAAGTCTTTCAGGGCACCAGGCTTCCTCACAGTTCTTCCACTAGCTGTGGCATAATGTCCAGTCCCAACATCACTTGGACTTGGACTGTGTTGGGCTCGCTGCTCCTCTGTATTCTTTTCGTCGGAAGCTGATGGTTGAGGCGTAGGTTCTGTATTGTCAGCATGCTGATCTGGTTGGGGTTTGTTATTCTGTTCTTGCTCACAGTTAGCTGGTGGATCTGCTGCTGTATCCTCATTTTGGGGAGTGAAGCATTCTTATACCTTTAGCAGTTGGCTCCTGTTTCGCCTGTAGACTGCGTCATTTTCTGTGCGGATCTCATAGGAACACACATTAACCTTTTACTCAACTTTAGCTTTGAACCTCTTTTCGCCAGTGTTTGGTTTAACGCGAACTACATCTCTCACCTGTAGGGGTTTTAACTCCGTGGAGGTTCTATAAAATAAATAAATAAATTCGCCTTGCTAATCGCCCTTTTTGCAGTCAAAGACTGAATTACGAGGACGCAGCTCAACGAGGTCGGACCGCAAGCATTTTAAGGCGCACTCATTACTCACAGACAAAG
>JAOEHV020168148.1:0-10000 GCA_025447995.2 Isaurus tuberculatus | reverse complement strand
TGGTTTAAGAATAACGTAACAACTTAGCCACTAAAAACATCAAAACGGTCTTGAAATCGGATCCGCAATTTTGTGTTAAGTTTTTATAGTGCTGTAAACTTTTCAATATCATCTACTGAATATTGCTGGATCAAAAGTGAATAAGTTAATTATATACTAGAACTTTTTATATAAGTCTACTTAATCTATTGGTTCTTTGTGTTATAACTTCCGATCGTTTGCGATGTAGTGTTTTCACGAATATTGCTAATGAAATATATCTTGAATTTTTGGTATCATTTAGGTTTAATCGACTTACCTTTCGGTGAATTTCTTTGCCTTGCGTAATGGTGCCATACTTCAAGCTATGAGTGAATGTTAATCCTTCCTCAAAGTAATAATAGAGATTATAGCTGTCAACGCCAAAATCTCCTTTCATTTACACTTGAAAGAACTTTAGTTTTTTTAGTAGTAATGGTCGGTTCTAATAATGACTTCGGCTTGGAGTCGACTTTTATCGAAACGAACTTCGAGTGAGAAGAAAATAATATATTCGCATAATGAAATTTTCAATTTTTATATCCCTGTACTTCACTGTTTTAACATCTCTCAGAGCTACAGTCACTGCTGCTTGTTGAGGACTACCCACTGGTGCTGCTAGACTCTGGTACGCGGAGAATGTCGGAGCGTGAGTAGGAAGGGAAAACTCAAGACGCGAAAAAGTTGCTAATCATTTGTTTTTGTATTTAACTGTCACTGTCTCTCAAAGATTATATGTCCCAACACTTAAAAGAATGGCAGATGAATGTTATCGGCCCCATATCTACCCACTGGTTCCGGTTCAAAACGCGTAATAGATTCAGAAAACACGAAAAGTGAATATCTGCGTCATCATTTACTCTTTTTGTCAAATTTTGTGTAATCGATAGCGCAGCTATGGGTCAAAATTTTGAGTTATCAGCATGAAAACTTACCGATCAATAACAGTAAACCTTCCGTGTTGTTTCTGTGTATATTGGCCCTCATAGCGTTAGTGAAGGCTTTTCTTGTCACGCAATTTTCTCGACAGTAAAAAACAGTGTGTGCGTAAGTTGAAAACCATAATTACTTCCGATCCTGTTGTTAGTGCTATGTACGTATACAAAATGTTTTTTCTCACTCGATATAAAAATGTTTCGATCAGCATGTGAGTTTATCTCTGAAAATCGTGTTGCGGACCTAAAGACGATTGATAAGAAGAAGGAAATAACTTTGTTCGGCTCCAGTTGTTCATGAACGACATTCTGTTGTTCAGACTCATTTTTCTTCTCTCACAGCATAAAGTTAAACGGTATTGAAGTGATAGTTGTATCTTTCGCTAAGTGCCAATGAGCACAAAACACTTAGAAGTTTGTAACTGCCAAAGGACAGTTTTTAAATTTTACATTGATCAATTTTATTCCAAAATGATGAAAATGCATAATCGGAATGCCTTCTAGATTGCTACCTACCAGGGAGTGATTTATAAGAAAAATCAGATGATTTGAGTATTCCTCAGAATTTGGCCTGTGAGGTACTGTATTTCTCAAAACGTATTTGTACTTCAACACTGAATATAAGAACTTTAAATAATTCAATAATCATCTACAACTACAGGGAAAAAAGAGAAAAAACTCCAAATACATTACTCATTCCAAACGCAACAAATTCTAAATTTAAATTCCAATATTCGCCTTCCACGTGGTAGCAGACAGCACGGCCGAAAAGCACATGAATGTGACTTCACCGACGATTGGCCAAGTTGAAAGAAACCCGCGCTACGATTGGCGCACTCTAAAACAATGGTAAGCTTCTGCATTACGTCATAAAAAGCTATCTTATGTTACGCTGAATTACGATAGTTTTCGCCAATTCGTGCACGGGTCTTACCAGCCTCGCGTCTTCGCTCGGCTGGCTCGTTGGCACTGAATTAACGTTTTGATCAGTGTTATAGCCATGTGAGAACTAATGCTAATAGAGACAGAACACCTTTGTATAGGAAGTTTGCTTACAAATGCTAAAGGAGATTTTTACTATAAAATATAACGTGACTCAGTGCTCTGTCCGTCCATTGTTCCGTTGCTATACAAACGTTTCGCATCACCTGTTAAACTATCTTGGCTGTGCTTTTCGTGCTGACTGTTACATAAAGTACACAGTGTGACAAGTTTCTGCTGGTTTTACAACGTCGACTACATATAACTAAAACAAGGATGATAAAAACCAATAGTAATAATTAAACTAAGCTTTGGACCTATTACGAAATGAAAAGAAAAGGAATTTTAGTTTTAATTTTGTCTTGAGTGAAACTTGCTTTAAGTTTTTCGAGATTCATCTATTAAATGTATAAAGTTCCAAATTATGGAACAACGCGAAATTATAAGGAAATGCTTTCGGTGTTTTACTAATATAGCCAATTAGTTTCCTAAAATTAGTACACTTTATGTATTTTGACTAATAATTAATTTCTAAAAGAAGAAATTGTTAATTAAGGTAAATTCTTGAATAACAAAGAATAAAGATGGCTTCAGTACAAATAAACTAAATAGAAAGCGATAATTACTTTCAGTTTTAGTACTAAGTAAAACGCTTTCTGAAAATAGTAAAATTTTATGAATAGCAGTTAGGGCTGGTTCGGTAATTGTTGAATGTGATGCATACTTTCTCGGACAATAAAACGTTTAGTGGATAGCTTTCATTCTTCTTTCTTAGTATAGACCGTTGCAGTAGAATCTCGAAACGGAAAAAGTCTACCTACGTCAAGAACTTGGCATAATATTATGTTGTACCTTAAATTGATCTGTGTTCATTTTGGATTATACGTTTGTAATCGAGCAGTATTCAAGCTTGAGACCAATATAACAAGAAACAAAAATATTTACGGAATTTGGTTCTAAGTTAATTGTTAATGGCTCAATCATTTCAAGCATAAGACATATTAAATAGTATCATTTTAGATTATCTGGACTAAATATTAAAAACAACTTTCAAACTTTGTCATCCTCACAACCAAAACGAGAAGCTGAGGTTTTTTTTGATGGGAGTGTTTTTCAGAAGGGATTTAAGTGAATATTTTTGTATTTTGTTGTCTTCATAAGCCTTCTTGCGGAAAACTAGCTAGAAGTTGGTAAACACGGTACTATCTGCTTGTCAATACAACACTTTGTATCTGTATATTTAATTACTCGTCATTCATAACGCTATTCTGTACAAAAAAGTATAAAAATCCGAAATCCGACATGAGCATTGTTGATAGATCTTGTATGGTAAACTAACGAGTTGTCATATAGTACATTAATTGATTTTAAAAAAACGAGCATCCATCAAATAATTTTTAAAACAAAAAGAGTCTGAACATTACTGAATAGTTAAAAAGAATGGACAAACGTTTATCATTCAATTTTTTTTTTCAAAGCAAGGAAAATTCTCCTTAGGAAATATAAAATGTCATTATGATACAAAAGTTCAATTAATAAGTAAACTCATAAAGTAAAGCATATTAGCTGATAGTAAGGCGAGCATGTATTCGTAAAAGAATTCAAATAAATTAGTCTATGATATAACTGAATGGTTTCCAAGAATAAGGAGAGGTTTATCACTCTTTTCTTCAGCACCAAGTAAATGAAATGAAATGTAGTGATTATAATGCAGAAGTTCAACTGATGTGAATTGAGTAAATTCTGATTAACAAAATTAGCTCATTAATTAAAAAGTGATCAACCATCAAAAATAGTTTATGACATTAGGGGCCGACCATTTGATTTTGGAGGGGGGGAGATGGGTGATTTTTTTCTGCAAGATTTTTTTTTCGTCCATGGGGTGCGCAGGATTTTTTTCCCCTTCTGTTGCAGTACATGATACTTTTTTTGCTTTGCATGCAATTTTTTCTTCAACATGAAGCTTGCAGGAAATTGTTTTTCAAAATCACCCACTCCCCCCCCTCAAAAATCAAATGACTGGCCCCTTACCGAATAGTTTATTCTAATGGCAAACGTCTTTTCATTTCTTTCAACATCAAATAAACGATCCTATGAGTGTAAAAAATTACAGGAGAGCGTTTATTGTAGAGTTAATTCATTTGTGTCATTCTGTCGTACTTTGCACAAGTCTATTGCACTTTTGTCTTATGAGTTCAGGGCTCGTATCCCACCTCAGGGATGTATCTATGTTTTTTTTAGGCGATTATGTCCCATCAGAAGGCTGTCCACTTGTTGGTGGACGGAAGCAGAAATTCCTGTGGGAATGGCGGGGATGGCTTTCTACGCATGCGTGCCTAGGGCATTTCATAGGTCAAGTGATCACCACGAGAACGCGAACGGAGATTCATTATCGTTCAGAGTATATGACGTATATTGGTATCCATCCCCGCCAAAATTCCAAACATTTGGTCCTTTAGTTCAAACATTCAATTATTCAGTTCAGGCTCCTTAATCCTTCAATCCAAACATCAGGGGAGTCAGGTTGGCGTAGCGGTAATCACTCGCGCCTCTCACCTCTTCGACCCGGGTTCGATTCCCGTGATCGGCAAGTGAGCTGAGATTTGTCGATCTCAATCTGACTCCGAGGGTTTTTCTGCGGGTACTCCGGTTTTCCTCCCTCAGCAAAAATCGACTCCCAGTTTATTCTATCCGGCTGTGGTGCTGTGTTCCGAGGTCGTAGATGGGCTGCAAAGCCGCAGCCATTGTGTATGTGTCTGTAAGCGTGTATGTGTCTGTAACTGTGTATGTGTCTGTAACCGTGTATGTGTCTGTAACTGTGTATGTGTCTGTAACTTTGTGAGTAATGAGTGCGCCTTAAAATGCTTGCGGTCCAACCTCGTTGAGCTGCGACCTCGTAATACAGTCCTTGATCGCAAGGAGGGTGATTAGCAAGGCGAATTTATTTATTTATTTATTTTACATCCAATCCTTAAGTTCAAACATTTAATCGTTTAGTTCAAACACTGACTCAATTCTTCGAACAGAAGGATTAAGAGTTTGCACTGAAGAATTGAGTGTGAACTAAACGATTAAATGTTTGAACTTATAAGGATTAGATGTTTGGATTGAAGGATTAAGAGTCTGAACTGAATAAATGAATATTTGAACTAAAGGATCGAATGTTTGAAATTTGGCGGGGATGGATACCCAAACAGAGTAGTTTTGTCGTTAACTTCAGCGAAATTTTCTCTGAAAAGTTAAAGTTTGAAAATAAAATACAGCCGATCAACCGCAAAGTTACAGCCGAGGAAAAGGACCGTGGTCCAGCTATTTAATACATCTCTGCATCTGGAAAACCTTGAATTTGGATTTTCTGTCAAAACCTGGAATTTCTTAAAGACGAGGATTTTATTAAGGAGCCGGAAAATCCATAAATTTTGACTTTTCAGCCCACTTGATTATGATTTTAATTAAGTAGTTGATTTTTTAAACTTGTTATTTATATTTTTAACAGCGTTGACCTTTATCATTAAGATAAAAATGCATAGGATTTTAAAAGTTTTTTATTTTTCTAAAACGCCATTCTGTCTAATTAAAAAGGAAATTACTGATGTTTGACTCGACTGGGGGACTTGAAACGATTGTTATCGTTTACCAGACCTTGAAAGAATTCCATATATCTAATATAATAACCTAAACATAACATATAATTAACCAGTAAAAGTCCTGGAATTTACGCTAACGAAGAGGGAGACCCTAGTATGATTTAAAAGCCCACTAAAAATGTTCTAGTATATTTTTGTTCCGAAATTAAAAAAACAACAACATATTTTATTTACTATTTATGGATAGTATTGTTTATGATGACCTGATTTAGCTCCTCAGATTTCAATCGGGCCTGATCTAAGTTAATTTTTTCTTGCGGCGTAGCATACAGTCTTTCTGTATGTTGTTTATTTTCCTCAAAACTCATAATTGCGGTGAGACCACACGAATCGATCACGCTATAATACCCTGAAGATCTCACATGGACACGAGTCGTTCGCGGGAAGGAGAAGGGGGGAGGGGGGGGGGAGAGGAAAGGGGAGTTTTCATTACTGAGTTTGTTTGGTAATTTTCAGTTTGACAAGGGTTTCGATGTTTTCGTCTTCATATACTTGACCTTAAAAAAGATCCACATACCTTGAAATTCCCTGGAAAAGTCCTCGATTTGTACCATGACTAAAGGAGAAGAGAAGAATATGATGTTCACTTTAACGCGCTGTTCATGGTTTTAATCAGTCAGCACGTATTATTTGATGTCTGAGGTCAAATGAAGAAGACCAGGTGTATTCAATCACATGTAAATAATCAGTAAAGGAAATCAGAGGAGGAAGAATTACCTAAAGATAATTCTCGTGTAGAATACAAAATATGGGTTATCTATCTCGTGATGAACAATTATTTCTGATTAGTTTTGCTTATTTCCGATAATACTCCGTACAATTTTGTCTTAAATAAACAAATTAAGAGAGGATAATATTGTTTATCGATCTCGCGTGTTCAATCGTGACGCCAATCGTAATTACAAAGGCTTATCTCTGGTAATTCTCGGTACGCTTTTGTTTAAAAAAAAAACTGCGGCTGAATAAAAAATATGGGTTATTGATCTTGCGTGATCAACCATTATTCCTGATAAGAATGGCTTATCTAATAATACTCGGTGTTTCTATTTTTTCGTGTTTTGCTTTTGAATATTTTCAGCTATAGTTGACTGTCGGGTTATTTCATTTGTGTGTGCTGCTATGTGCTCCGAGCTCTTGTTTACATGGCCTTTAGCAACAGCCATTGTGTATGACTGTACCACTACCAGTCCGTATGTATTAGGTCAACGGTGGCCTGATAGCCCCAAGGCATATTTTGCTTTGTCGCCTGTTGGTTCAGTACGGAACTGTGACTTTTGAAAACTGGCGGCCCGATCGTCCAGCAACTATCTTTGAAAGTAACTCTGTAAGATCTGTGTTTCATCAAAATCATGGATAGTGAAAAGCAAAACCAGCGTGCCAGAGAGACTGATTTATCTCACAGGCAACTAAAAAAATTAAACCATTGAAACAAAGTTCGGAAAGTTGGGGGCGCCAGAACAACTTTTTATTGGGCAAGTGAATTTTGAATTTTACTGGCCCGATCGATGGGTCACTTAAATTAAAAAACGCCCTATGTATGTATGAAGAGTGCTTTTTAAAGTGCTGATTTCCGACCTTGTTGAGCTGCGTCCTTGTAGCTCAGTCTATCACTGAAATTAGACGCCAGATAGGCATTTACTCGGGCTACATATAGAAATGCAAAAAAGCTTGTGGTGTTGTGTCGGCTAGCGTTTCGTGTCGTTCTGTGCTCTAAGTTGTTTTTGTATTATTTTCGATCGAAGCGCTTAATGCAATTGGTTTTATATATTTTATAAATAAATGCTTCACTGAAAATCATCCCGGGAAAGGACAAAACCAAGCAAAACTACTGACCAACATCTTCTTTCAACAGTTAAGGAATATGGCGGACTTATAGTCACCTTGGTCAATTACAGCAGCTCGTTTTGATGTTAGTAATACCAAAAGGGCTTCTGGGTAATTTCCAAACCTCGACGTTGACGATACATAGATAGGAAAAAAGATAAACTTAGACTCGAGCTACCACAGGTAGCCCAAGTAATGAGGGAAATTAGCAGGCATGATAACTATTGTTATTATTTCGTGGTGTTATTATTATTTTATCTCGAGTATACTGCAATACATATCACATTCATTTAACAACGGGGAAAATAATTTTTTTAATATTGCTAGGTTAAACAGAATGACCATGCAATAAAATAAATAAATAAATAAATAAATAATAATAATAGTGTCATTATTTCAAACAGATAAAAATACATCTCCATTTTTACAATGTATTCAGATAGTTAAAAATAAATTTAAAAATTAATATAGTTAAAAAAAGAAAAGAAAAGAAAAGAAAAAAAAAATATTTCCTAAAAATTTACCGCTAAGTTGTATCTAAAAATTTTATATCTATTTACAAGCGATTGCTTAAAGCGCTCCGTGTTAACATTGAGGAATAAACAGCTTTCGTTCGGAAGCCTTCTTGAGGATTCTTTCACTTTAGGCCGCATACATGCGAACAATGGGTGATTAGACATAGTACATAAATAAAATTATTTAAGTCTGTTTTTTCTAATAAAGTATAAATATTCAAATGGGTGAAAATATATTTTCGCTTAAAACATCTAGTTAAAAATCTTTGTATGGTGGTCATTTCTGGAAAGGATGCTCCATATATCACCTTTTGATAAAACAATACTTTGGAAAAGTAATCTAGTTCAGTTTGGGTTTAACCATCTTGGCGTAAACACCTAATGATATATATACTACTTATTAACCGAGAGTGAGGTCATTACAGGAAAATCTCAGACCGAGGCCTATTTTCGGAAGAAAACGAAAAAAACACCGGAATTCAATTTCCATATCCGCTTGTGCGCGCGCGCGCGCTCATTTCAAACGATGTTCACTCAGCCGAATCGGCAGTCGTCACGAAAAACAAGCAAAAATGATTTTTTTCAAAAAAAAAAAAAAAAATTGATAATGACCGGTCATTACAGGGAAATCTTGCCCTCTCAGCAGCCAATCAGATTGCAGGAAACTATCTAGCTATATAATAAAGACATGCACTTATTGGCTTCTATTAGTCCCCCTCTACTAACTATGTGCTAACTTAAGTCGTATATGCTCAAAAAATCTCCCGTTATCTTGAAAATGACGCCTAATATCTTCAGAGAACTTAATTGTGTGATACCACCAACTGGCATGAAGTTGCTACTTGAAACGTTCTTTTTGCATATAGCTAAATTAAATTACATGGCATGCAATTCCCGGAGGCCCAGTCAAGATATATGCATGCGTTATTTAACAAGCTTGTTCGGTCAAGATGGCTGGATATTTTCCTCGTTCTTTTTTTGCGTTATTATGGACCGAGACAAAGTCGATGTCCATGAAAATGCAAAAAAAGAACAAGGCCAATATCCAGCCATCTTGACCGAACAAGCTTGTTCATTAAAGGATTTCTTGCATGCATGGCCAAAGCTGAAAATGACTTTTCAGCGCTAGAAAAGAGAGCCATCTGATCACTGATGGCGCGTGCTCGTTCTTGACTGGACAAACTGAAAAATAACCTGATTTAATTGGTGTACAAATTTGATGAGTAAACGTCTAAATGGAATCAGAAGCTACACAAACTTCCACGAAGCAAGTTTACACTCTTCGCGGACAAAATAATTTCTTTTAAATACTTTGAGAAACGTTAAAAGCGACGTAAATGGCTTAATTTTCAAAATCAAAAACTTTTGGTTTTTGTTGACGAATAAATTTACAAAACTCGTCTATGTTTTCTTTGTTTTGACTGTGCGACTCCATGCTCCACGCAATTTTTTTTTCTTGTGGGAACAAAACGGGCAATCCCGAGCGGGCAAGATGGCTTGCCCACTCGTGTAACCAATCAGAACACAGAATTCGCTTCATTTTGCCCGCACAGCGAGCCTGCCATATAATAAATATATTTACTGCTATTTCTGACAAGTTCTGACCAGTTTTGTTACAGCTACTGCTAGTGTGGCATCGTCAGCATACTTGGTGAGCTTAACTGATGGACCTAAGTTGACTTCCTAATCATTAACAGAGACATAAGATCATTAACAGACATAAGACAAGGGCCACTTACGCTGCCCTGTGTTGTGCCCTAATAACTGTTTTCCAATCATATGAGTTACCATTAAAAATAAGTCTCTGTTTCCGATCTTTAAGAAAGTTGAGATACCAATTTGTTATAAATGGATTTGAAGAAAGTGCTTTGAGTTTATCAGCTAGCAGTAAATGCCTTACATTATCGAAAGCTTTCAACTTCAACTTAATTACAAAAGTACAATACATTTACAAATATGACTGACCTGCAGGTAGCATAGCTATTCGAGGCAGGTCAGTCGTAGGTATATATAATATATATCATACATTAACAAGAATGACAAAAATGTTTTTGTTTCGAATTTAAGTTTGACCGTAAAC
>JAOEHV020168046.1:0-13799 GCA_025447995.2 Isaurus tuberculatus | reverse complement strand
TCACATTGCTTGCTTTCTTCCTCGTCTAGCGTTGGAATATTTTCGTTTTTTTAAAAATTTATTCTTTGTTTCTATTGCAGGTTTCTTTCTGTTTTCGGAATGAAGGTTTTGGTAAAATTTATTTAATTCATTTAATATTTCCTTTGGGTTTGAGATAAGTTCATTGTTCATTGTATATTCTGATGCAGCTTTTCTTTTGCTGATGGTTTTCTAGGTTTAAAAGATATTTTGTGTTCTTTTCTTCTTCCTCATACCATTTAATACGAGAACGTAAAATAGACCTTTGTTGATATATTCATAAGCTTTTTCGTAGTTTGTTTTGCATATTTCAAACTCTTTTTTTCAGCTTCTCTGAGTTTGTATTCAATTTTTTCTAGTGTTAGTTTTCTGTGTTTAGCCTTTTCTTTGCTGTATTTAATTGTTTAATTATTTATTACTTATTCAAAGAAGATTAGATTTTTGGCTAGTAGACGATGTACTTCAAGATGATATTATCAAAACTGACATCATACCGTCCATCAAAACAGATCACTCAGCTATAAGTTTAGAATTTAAAAGTACTGAAAATTACAAACTAGGGCCTTCAATTTAATTCTAGCTTTGTAAATGATGTTGACTATGTAAATATGATTAAAATGAAATACAAACAATGGCTACAAGATTACAAAGAGGTAGAAGACAAAAAAGTTCTATGGAATCTTATAAAATACAAGAAAATATAATTTTTGTACAAGAAAGTTACGATCAAATCCGTTCTAATGCCGATAACCAAAATCTAAATGAAAAATTTACATTTTCCTAACTAAAAACTTTATTTCTAGTTTTTGCTCTATTGCCAAGCATTTCTTTTTGTATCTATTAATAATTGTATATACACATTCTTTATTCTTTGTTGCAGCCGAAAATAATTTACAACACACGAACAAGAATATATACATAATATTGCTATACAGTATTTATATAATTTTATACAATTAGTTCACCGTCATAATCAATATCTTTATTGGGTTAATGCAAAGTAAGTTCTGATGTTTAGGAAAGACTGCATATATTGAAAACTTTGAGAACTTATCCTGAACTTAAGTGCAGAGATCTTGTAATAAAAAGTTGGCAATGCTAGCTAGATTATCTTAAATCTACTTATCCACCAAGCACCGACACTCCTCCATTGTAGTACACCTTTCTACTGTGTTTGGATCGCAAGATGGACGGGAAAAAATGGCTCCATCTATTGTCCATGCCTTACTTATTCGGAAATTTGAATCTTCATCCCGCAGATATTTCAGTATTGCTCGTCGGCGCTCGGTTAGATCGTCTTGAAGTGCAAAAGGCCTCTTCTTCGATTTAACTTCCGTCGCTTTTTGAGGATTTCAACGTTCGTGTTTTGCGTGCCAGTCTGACAATGATGAGTCTACATCTACATCAGTTATCTTGCAAAATCCCTCAGGGACGTTATGCAAGTGGTCGGCTGGCACTGAGTTTACATGAGGGAAGATTTGAAGCGGTTTGAATCAGTTATATTGAGTATTTCGTTTGGAAGAGCATTCCAGTCTTTGATAGTTCTGGGCCAGAAACTGAATTTATAAGTATCGCAGTTAGATTGCAGGGGGAGGAGTTTCAGTAGGTGTGATTTCCTGGTTTTCTGAACAGGTTTATGCTGGACGTATGGTGGGATATTGATGCCTACCATTCCATGTAGTGTTTTATGCAAGAGATTCAGACGTGAGATTTTTCTTCTGTGCTCGAGAGTTTGCCTCTGCAGATGGTTTAAGGCCCTTGTTACACAGCCCGGTTCTCTTCTATGTGTTCTTGTAACAAAACGGGCAGCACGCCGCTGTACACTTTCCAAGCTATTTATTTGGTACTGTCTGTATGGATCCCACGCAGCGCAACCATACTCAAGTGTGGATCTGACCAAAGTAGTATATGCTTGTTTCTTCACCTTCTCAGGACAAATGTGCAAATTTCTCTTAATAAATCCAAGAGTTTTGTTCGCTTTGTTTTTCACATTTAAGATATGCGTTTTCCAGCTTAATGTCTCTGTGATTGTAATACCAAGATATGTTTGATGATCAACTGCTTCGAGAATATGACCAGACATTCTGTAGTCATATATTACTGGGTGTCTGCTCCGGTGTATCCTAAGTACATAACACTTGGAGTGGTTGAAACCAATTTGCCATATCTGTGCCCACTTGGTAAGCTTGTCTAAATCTCGTTGTAGCTCGATAGCATCTTGGTTGTTATGGATTAGGCCATTTAGTAGTGTATCGTCTGCAAACAGTTTCAGGTTAGAAGAGATGTCATTACCGATGTCATTTACGTATAGCAGAAAACAGAGTGGCCCCAGGACCGTACCCTGTGGGACTCCGGATCTGACGACACACCTTCGGCTGTGCGCACCTTCCAATAACACTTGCTGCGTCCTGTGTGTTAGCTATGACCGCATCCACGTTAAATCTTGTCTTGTACTATGTCTTGAGCTTAACATTCTTGTTTCCCTACGCGATGGCTCCGACTGATCTCTTCGTTCTTTAGATCTAAATTTAGTTCTTTTTTGCAGAATTCTTTCACTAGTTGGTCGGTGTCTTCGCTATTTTCTGAAATGCCAAAAATTCTGTTTGTACGACGTGTGTACTGCTCCAATTCTTCTAATTTGTCTTGTGTCCGCCAGATCCGCCATTTTGTTTGCATTATCTTTCAACTTTTCTTCAAAACTCTTGATGTCAAAATTCAAAACTGTCACTTAATGCATTTTGAAAAGCCGGCGAAGAGAATACTTATCGACTTCTCTGTAAATTGTTTGTTTCAAGTCGTTCTTTAAAGTTTCTTCAACGAGAGTTGGCAGTACATTTCATTTATTCATTTAGTTTAGCTTCGAGATTTGACCAAATTTTGTCCGTCAGTTCTTCAGTTGAGTTTTCATTTACAGACTTTGTACTTCTAAGTGCTCTTGAGGACATTCTACACATAAATGTTTACCTGTTTATGCAGTCTTTCACGCAATTCAGTTGTGCCTAGCCAGCACGTCCATCTTGCTTCACCAAGTCTTTTATAACCATCACTAATACTTTTAATATTTTCTACTAACTTATCCAAGGTGGAACTTATAAATTGGAAGTTATCAATAAATACCAATTGTTTTCACAGCATGAATGCCGTATGTTTTTCCATATTATTAGGGATGACATTAATATTCAACTTATAGGTGTCAGCGATTTTACCTGTATTCTGCATAAATTAAGTGGCTATCACATCCACGAAATTATGGAATATAACAGGGATTTTATCGGTTAACTGATAGTTAATATTGCAACTTTGATCTGGTGAGCCACGATATTTGCTAGTTATATGACTGGCCTTTAACCCGGATATCTTGTTTTGTATATATTTTATTACATATATGGCATGTTTCAGCGGTATCAAAGTCTTTGATATCATCTATTGTTAGCATTATTGGAGCATTAAAATGCTTCTTGTTTATATCATTACAATATTTAACTTCTATCATTTTTTCCAAATATTTATATGCAGCGTTCTCCCCACGGTATATTTGGACCGGGTTGGTATAATTATCATCATAACAACGTACTATCTTATAACCATATCCACAGTCGGTATGCTTTTGGTATGATTCTGTATAAGAGCGTTCATTAGATGGCTTAAAACTACTGATTTTCTCTGATATAGTTTCAAAGTCGGCATAGATGACAAGTGGGGCTGGCAATTGTTTTTGAAAGTTGTTAAATTTTAATTTATTATTATCTTTTGATGGCAACTTAATAGTTTGGTTACCATTAATTATAATACCATTTTCTTTATGATCCTGAAGTATCCTTTCATTGCTAAAACACTGAAGACAATGCATACAAAAGTGCGTTCTTTCATTATGCTTTGTTTGATTGCGCATGAATCTATTAAAATTAGTGATTAGAACATTTTCCTCATAATATGTAGTTGTGATTACTACAAATTGTACAACGCCATTCTTTGTTAACCATATACTTTGTTTAGCCGAGAATTTGACCCCAAATTTTTGATATATAGTTTGGGGGTTGGCCTATACCAACTTTGGAAAAACCAAAACAGGCAGACATGTTTTATAAAAGTTGCTTGTCCTTATTACAGCTATAGCTATTTAAATAGACGACTTTCGCGTTAATTGAACAATAAAATTGTTACCTGGCCTGGTAATCGTTCAACAAGTGCGCAAATTACCGTTGGGGGCAAATTTATTTGTTCTCTCAGTCCGCATACTAACATGTAACAATTAAGGCCCACAATATGTCTAGTGTTGTAAACATAAACGAAAATACTGTTAACACTTTTGGTAAGGGAAGTTTAAATTTCAAATCCCTCAAAGTCATCTTTATCGTCTGTAAAACAAAAAGTTCCTCCCATTCTTCTGCTGCGATCATCTCGTCATACGGACTATGGGCTTCATCGTCGGATGCTTCAGTTTCGGCGATTTCAGTTGCGACTTTTTCTTTCCCTTCCCAAAGCAAGTCGTCTTCAGTGCCATCCGTTACTTATGCAGCACCTCTTAAACGACTTAACTATAGATTCTATGTTCACCTCGTTCCATGACTTCAATACCTACTTGCAAACCGTGGAGAGAGATGCCGCTCTCATTTTTGCAGGCCCTATGCCATTACTCATTTCAATACTGCCGTGTATAACTCTTGAAGGGCATGTTAAGGCTGACATCCAGCGATTGTAATACTGATATAAGGTCACCAGGAATCATTTTAATATCCGTGTTGTGGGTTTTCAGGGATGCCTTGACCTTTTCAGCGAGATGAGCCTTGAACATGACCCAGACAAGCAAGGCCTTCTTTCTCATCAGACCACCCGGGCGATGAGTCACACCGGTTCTATCCATTTCGCATAACCACGTTTGTCCATCCATCCACGCCCTTGCACATGAATGATAACACCCCGTGGAAACTTTTCCTCTTCGGAAATGTTTTTCGATTGAAAATAATCTCCATCGGCCATGCTTGTCAAAACCAATGTAATATGCTGCTTCTCATGACCCGTTGTTTTGACGAGCAATTGGTTTTCGCCCTTGTGCTGAACCGTTCGATTGCCAATCAGATTGAATAACATCGGAGTTTCGTCCATGTTCGCAATGAGGGACTGTGGATACTCATGAGCTTTACGAAACTTAATCTTACTTTGTCTTCAACATTACTTGGTAATGTCTGGACAATCTTTGCTTTCTGAGCAAGTTGGATCTCTTCATGAACCGACGTGTGGCCTTGAATTCAGCACTCTTTTGTCGGGTTTTCTACGTCCATGCGAGTGTCTGGAGGCGGATCATTGTCCTTGTGACAATGTAACCTCTTGATCTGTTTTGTTCAACCCATTCACACCGATCTTTTTATAATTCAGGTCACATAGAACTGCTTCGGTCTTTCTCCATTCACGAATTTGCTTCTCAATAATGCAATACTGTCTGAGGCTTCTAAATTTTTTGTTCCTTTTTTCAGTTCCACTACTTTAAATGAAGCATCATAACGCATTTTCTTTTTTCGAGAGTTTTCCATCTTGAAAAAAACGAGAAGTACACAAGCCCGGAACGTGACGTGGTGCATGACCTTACATGAATTTGCACAATTAGTCACAGGTCAATGAATATTTGCTCTTTCCAGACAAAACAAATGGCGCCAGAAATAGACACGTTAACTTA
Organism: Isaurus tuberculatus; assembly: GCA_025447995.2. Taxonomy (NCBI): domain Eukaryota; kingdom Metazoa; phylum Cnidaria; class Anthozoa; order Zoantharia; family Zoanthidae; genus Isaurus; species Isaurus tuberculatus. The sequence continues at coordinate 8,107 of JAOEHV020168046.1, read as the reverse complement.
TATTCTGCCGTTCTGCAGATGAAATACTGTAAATATTACGGTATCCATTTTTATGAAACGTTTGTAGCTGTACACGTTATAACTTTTTATTTCTTGCAGAGGGAGTTTCTAAAAAAAACTATTTTTTTTGGTCAATATTTTCAAAATAGGGGGTCGGCTTATACAACGGTAACATAACAGTTTTTTTTTTCTGGAAATAAGAGAGCCGGCTTATACACTGGGAATTACCGTAGATACGAAATATTTATCAACCTCCAACTTCTAAATAACTGTTGTTTTTTCGATTTCGTTAGATTTATTTTCTTGCCAACAGTACTTCAGATTTTTCGTATGTTGGTATTTTTCTTGGGCGCATCATTTATACTGACGTAATATCAGAGTAAAGTGGTCCAAGCAGTTCCCAATCTGTAAAATGGGTTGGACATGAGGGCAGCTTCCTCATTCCAAAATACCCAGATAGCTACAGAAACCAATTTCAGCCGGCCCCGGTACGAAGAGGATACAGTTAATAATACTAGAGATAGGTGGTGTGATATGGTCGTATGGGAGATCCTGCAAAACCAGGATTGTTGATTTGAACTGATTGAATAACACTTCAAGGCAATTCAGGTCTTTTTTAAAGCAGCTCTTTTTCAAACGGAAAGCTCATTTTTTTATGGTCAATGGAATGATCCATACCTGGATGCATGACATACAGTACACCTAACATATGGATCTGTATCCTTCTGCTGTCTGTATAATAACATTTAGGTGCTGTCCACACTTTTTTTATTCTTTAGCTGTTGGGGATGGAGCTCAATAAGGTCACATCTAAGTGAAATAAATTAATTTTGAAAATTCTATTATTCTTTGTTGCTAACAAACAGTATCTCACTGTTTGTTGTTGGACGACTTCAATACCAAGACGCTAAAAATGACTAATTGAAGAGGGATCCATACGATTTTTTTCTAAGGGCGGTTTTGTTGAAGTGGAAAGTTACCTTTGTCTATGGATTGATAAAACATTTCACCCTTCAACACATAGCATACACATCAGAATTTGGTTTAATATTTTAAAATGCTTCAAAATTCCCATATTTTTTGTGTGTGGATCGATATAATGTGTCTTTCAGCTGTATATCGGTTTCCCTATTCCCTGAATATTCCTAACCACGTACTATCTTTATAATATGTGCTACTTAATTTTTAAGTTTCTGACACATGACTAATAACCTTGTTGTAACATGTCTGCTTTTATAAATTTTAAATTAAATATTTTTTTATGTAATTCGCAGTTCTTGACATTTTTTAACAGGAGTTGGCTTTGCGTATATTTCTCGGTCTCATCGCATACATCGAGGTAATATCAAGAGGTGTTTCAATATTATATTTTTGTATTCACCTGGGTCCATATCTATTTGCTGTATTTATAACAACAACTTATGTTCTCTTCGCACTTTTACATTCAAGAACTACTGGAGTGCGAATTTATTGTGGTCACATCTAACTGAAAACAGTTTATCAAGAAACTACCACTTGCTTTTATTACACTTTGAACTTCGAGCAACTCTTTATAGAATGAACCCGTGAAAGATCTATCATTTCTCGTACGGCAATGTTTTTGGACCATTTTATACCAAGATGTTTAAGAATAACTGTATTTGAACAGAAGCTCTATTCCTATACAAGTATTATTAATCCCGATGTTTCCATTTAGCGTTTATGGAACGTTTGGTTAAGCTATTGTCATTGCATACCTTGAAACCTCAATGAGAAGTAAATTGCCCGTTGAGTTTTATATGGAACGGCAACCATAAACTAAACATTAAATAGAGTAAAATTTAAATGAAAACGAATAAAGGAATATTGAAATAGATACAAAGTATTTTACACTGTCATCTTCTAAAGAACTGTTTTTTTACGCTAAATTAATGCACAGCAGAAATAAAACATTGATAAAACTGGCCGGCTCAAGGGAGTAGGCTATACTTTAATAACAAAAGGATGAAGTTGTTATTGACAAATGCTATACAAAAAATGTATGAGAAAGCTGGATGAAAAGTTTTAAAATGACCAACCAACATGGTGGCTTCTGGGTTTTTCCAACTGGCGTATCTCTGTTTGCCACTTTAAGAGTGTGTGTGGCAAACTTTGAATTTTTATCTACGAAAGGTGACGGGTATTTTCTTGTACTCTAAATAGAAGAATTGCAATTGATGGCTAGTAACTCATGAAATCGCTTTGGTTGCATTTGGGTTTTGATTTATGTTCAACAGCTTTTCGATCAGTGAGTGAGGCAAGTCGATTTGCCCGATCTGGAACTTATATATGGATGTTCTCAAAATAAAATTCTAAATAATCCAAAATAGCTTAAAAAATCTATTGAAAACTAAAGAGTCTAATGAAGAGGTAGGAGTGTCTGATTGGTTCCTTTGGCTGAACTGGTTTTGTTAGCTTCCTTCTTGTCCTTTCGGCGGTGGCAACAACTGTAGGGTTATCGACAGGTGATGGTATGCCAGCTATTTGTGTTCCCCTCGTATGGTATTAAGGGCTGTATCGGTGACAGAGCTATTGATCCCATTTCCGAGAAAAGTAAAGTGGAACGTAAAAAGATTTTTCGAATAGATGAGGAACACCAGTTTTGGCCTTAGACGAAGTACACCAATGAAAGGGACAATAAAAGGCGTGTGGAGGACCAACTCTAAGAACTGTGGAACTTTGTAAATGCATGCATCCCCCAAATGGCAGCCCTTGTTTTCAGACTCCCACCGAGCTAATATCTGACAAGAAGACGATAGAAAGAAAAACAAATAATCGCGAGGGAATTTGGAATGAAGAACAGGGTGCATATAAATGTCTCACAGGATTTTAAAATTTTGACTAAATGAACGACAACGATAAATGAAAAGGTTTAATGATGCTCGAGGAAGGCAGAGATGATAAATAGGTAAATAGGTAGTATCGCGCCCACGGTATTTTGGCTAGTATATTTTGTAATATTTCAGCTACTTTATTCATACAACTACGTTCAGAAATGGCAGAATGATGAATCTAAAAGTGGACTTGTGCTTTCTAAACTTTCGAAGTTCCAGTCTGCCATCTCTATGAAGTTGTTTAACTGTTCCAGCCGTCCCGATGCAACTGTGAAGCGTTTACGCTTTGCTGGGTTTGCTAAAACCAATACTGAAAGCGTTAATTGGACCAACGTGGTGACAGTACATTAGCCATCCCTGGATTTGACCCACCAACGGACGTTATCGTTTACATGGATGTATTCTTAAACCCTGGGCCTTTTAAAAACGTCAAGAGAGACTCTGCTTCGATGGAAGAAACGGTTTTACATACTAATCAGTTGGCTAAAACGACAACGGCGAATATGCAAATGCAATCTCGATTTGCCGGGAAATATTATTCAAGAGATCAATGGATGCATTTCTGGCGCTACTGTACTGTGTATCAGATTAATTCAAGCCTGTCCTCAAAAATCAAGGAAAATGAGATTTTTCGATGTCGGGAAAAAAGTGAAGGAAAGAGCAGAAGTATGACTAGAATATCTTGTAGGGAAGATAATGTCCAGTGTTCCAATCTCAACCGCTCGCGAACTTAATTATTCCAGTCAAATCCAACTTCTCGAACTCTGTTGATTTCTGTCTTCTCAATGTAATGATAATAAAAATAATAATAATAATAATAATATTATTTAATAGAATTCTTCCATTCTGGGTTTTTCAGAAACTATTTACATTAATTATAATTGTTTACATAAATGAATCAAATAATCTATAACTAACTAAAATATAATGTAATAACTTATATTGATCTTTCTAAAATGTCAACCGTTAAAAATAAGATGCAAAAAAAATGCTTTTTGCTTTTTGCAGATTTTACGTTACAGTTAAGAATGTTCCAATAATGTACAGCTCTATAACAAAATTTGACAGACTTGTTTAATGGGATCTGCAAACTGTCTCTTTGACGGGACTGCCTTTCGTGTACGTCCGATCTCTTGCTAAACTTTTCGCTTAAATACTTAGGTACCATTTTCTTCAAGCATTTATACATTAATACTAGGTCTTTAAATATCAGAGTATCTTTCAGGGTAAGCCAGCTTAGTTGATGAAGAAGTGGCGTTACATAATCGAATTTCTTTGTGTTGGTAACAATTTTACATCCAAAGTTCAGAATTAACTGTAACTTTTTTATGTTTGAGGCTGATGTATTGTTCTTCTTGTGGTTGAGTTACGTACGTTTGAGCTCATATTTCATTGTGCAAGATGCATTTAAACGATCTGACACTTCTATCATTCTTGTATCTGCTTCTTACCTTTACAGCTGGAGATATTCAACGGGCTGTATTGTTCAACATTCAAAAAAATAGGGCTTCACGTCTACAAGTATTAACAACAAATCGAAGAAGGCATGCTATTCAAAGACGTCGACGTCGACGCCGCTTCTGTATGTTGCCACGACCACAAGTGTCATGGCTTGATATGTTTTGTGGAAATAATCTGATACCAGAAGAGTATTTTAAACAACTACGTTTGGAGACAGATACTTTTGAATTGCTTTTAATCGTACGCAGACCAACTCTGACCCGCCAAAATACTTTATTACGTGATTGTCTTGATCCAGCCAAAGTACTATCCCTCGGACTTTACCGTCTTGCTCATGGTAATTCATATTTAACAATTAGAATACGAGCTCGCAATTTCTATCTATGGCGATAGAAATTAAGAGCGAGTATTCAAATTTTTTAGTCGAAATCTCTGAATAAAAAACAAAAGAACAACGACACTTTTTTGATAAATGTTTTGATTTTTTCAAAGTTAAACTGATGAATGGTGACGATACATAATTTTCACAGGGTCAACTATTTGTCGAGTGAAACTTGTTAAGTTAATGCTTCAAATTAATTTTTTTCTTACCTTTGAAAATTTTTACTCTGCACGAGGGCAGAGTCAAAAAATGGATCGCGTTTTTTTTTTTGTTTTTTTATTAGTTTTCGTCGGGTCACGTTTGTGCAACCTCGTACCCAGGCTTATTTCACTGCTGTTGTTGTCATTAGCTTATCAGCCGCGCCAAAGTTTGTGTCACCATCGAGGGAAGAAAGTCTTGTGTTTGGAAAAGTTGGATGCTTTGTTTGACCATTTTCATGATATACATTTTTCACACACAAAGTTGCTTTTTGAAGTGACAACTGACTGGCGAGAAAAACGCTCAAAATTTTTTGCGAAATCGGGGGATATTTTCGGAAAGGCTTCTTGCCTGGCCCAGTTGAAGTACAGTTGAACTCAAGGTAGAACAAAGTTGAAATCAAAGTTAATACAAATTTTAACCTGAAGATGAGTTAATGCTCGAAAACGTTTGTTTTTTATCAAATTTTTAAATAATTTTTCCCTTTTATAAATAAAAGTTAATTCAAAATAAGAACAAAGCTTACAAAACTCGACAACTTACGAAGTGCAGTTGCTGCATAACAGTTTTGACGGCGAAGACAATTATTAACTGACCTGAAATGTTGCTTTCAAGAAATGAATTTTCCTAGTTTTAACTAATAGTAATGTTCAGACGGTGACAAAAGTTAAAATTTCTAAACGCTTTCTGCCGCTTATAGATTTTATAAAATTTCTACATCTTGAACATCTTGAACTCAATTTCGAACATGTTTTAAAATATTTCTTATTGCGATCAGTTGCATGGAATGCCGGTTGCTGTGTTGAGTGTTTATAGAAAAAAGTCAACCCCTTAAGACTTAAGATTACTGCATCACCACGATCTCCCTTTATAGAAGAAATTCAGACTCGTGCAGAGTACAGACTACTACGGAGTCTCTTGTTACACCATATTTTGTTGCTGACTTTGTTTTATCTTGAGTTGGTTTGTCAAATAAAAGCTACAAATCATCTTCATAAACTCGTCCGAAAACCGGGAAGAAGACATTTTTACATCCGGGCGTCATCCCGCAGACGCTATCTATCACGAGTACAATCAGGCAATCAGAATACAGCATTTGTGAAAAATAGTGAGTAGATTTCTACTAAAATACGATAGCAGCTACTTTCAGTGTTGGGAAATCTACTGTAATCGAAGATGTTCAAGAAGTAGTAGAGGCTTTGTGTGAAAAAGGAAATTACATTAGGTTTCCTTCCTCCGAGGATGAAATGTTAGAGTTAAGAGAGACCTTCGAGGATCTAACAGATGTACCCAATGTTGTGGGTGCTATAGATGGTACGCACATCAAAATAAAAAAGCCCAAGGAAGGCGGAACAGATTACTTCAGTCGTTATCAGCAATACGATGTTGTCGTGCAAGGAGTAGTAAATGGAGATAAAAAAATGTTTGACGTTGCAGCTGGTTTCCTGGAAGCATGCATGATGCTAGAGTTTTTAAAAATAGTAGTTTATGTCAAAGAATTGTCCGTGGCGAGCTTTTACAGGCACCAGCAGTTACAATGCAAAACAGAAACATCAAACCTTTGCTTTTGGGTGACAGCGCATATCCCCTGACAACTGTAACTCTTAAGCCTTATCCCGAAAATACAATGAGATCCCAAGGAAATACATGTCAATAAGGAACTTTCACGTGCTAGGGTATTTGTCGAGTGTGGCTTTAGAATGATAAAAGAACGTTGGAGGATACTGGAAAAAAGGTTGGATAGCGACATTGCATTTGTAACCAAAAGCACTATAGCATGTTGTGTACTGCACAATTTTTGTATCGATTCTGATGACTTCTGGGAGGAAGACGATGACAATCAAAATCATTTTGAAGCATTTCAAAACCTTGATGCAAAAGGGGAAGATTTGAGAGATTTTCTCAAAAACTATGTGTAGAGCCTTTAATACTGAAGGACTTAAAATGAAACATTTATTTGATTATCAGCTTTATTATTTGATTGAGAAGCCAAGTATATTGTGATAAAGTATAATAAAGCTTGTATTGTTTTTTTGTTATTACTTGTTATGCACTATAATGCGTGACTCTAAAATGTCACGCATGATTTTCGTTTGTTAAAGTTAAAAGTATAGAATGTAAAATAGAGTACGTATTTTATTTAGATTCTTGATAGAATATAGAAACGAACAAACAGAATTTAAAACGCATCACCTTGTTTATAAACGAAGTATAATAAATGGAGTATAATAAATCCTTAATTAATTATGTGAAAAAATATGTAAAAATTTATTGATTTTTAAAGTTATAAAAAAATTATGTCTCGCTTACTAATTATTGTTGTTTTGTTCATTATTTTTCATCATTTGTATCATGTTGCTCATGAACTGATTCACGATTAGCAGTTGCTGACTTTGATTTCTTTCCATAGATTCTAAAATATTGTTCAACTTGTCCCCTTGTTTTTGTAAAGCAGCTACTTGTTCCACAAACAAATCATCTTGCTCTTCATCGTCCTTCACTTTCTCCGATCTTCTAGCGGCCTTAGCTTTCTTACGATCTTTTCTTACGATCTTTTTGCTAGTGTTTTTGGAGAAGCTAAATACATCACCATCCTCTTCGTTAGACATGGTTATAGTCGTCATTGTCCACGTCCTCTTCGACCGATCCGCCGGTTGATGTACTTGGCGGACTGGCTTTTTTGAGAGTTTTCCCTTTGTTACTTGTTTCCTTCTCTTTGATTGCTCCCTTAACCTCTGAATTTTTTTCCACGTGCTTCAAGGTTACCACGTCTCGGCAACCAAGAGTTGAGTCGATGTCATCAGAGAATGGTGATGTTTTCCTCTCACCACCGTTTTGGTATCTGTTATGGTCTTTGGCCTCTTTATATTTGTCCTTTAGACACTGCATCTTACGTTTGCACTGGGGGATTTTCTTCCCGATGGCTTTAGCGATTTCCTCCAAAATAACTCTTGCGTGTCATAATTCAAGACAAGAAAAATTTTCTTTCCATTTTTGGACTAAACATTTCTCCTCCTTATCACTCCACTTCTGAGCCTTTGTACCATCAGATGTGTAATGCGCTCCTTTACTCACAAAGAGTGTATATATAATTACGAATAATAAAACTAAGGTATATTTTTTAACGATGTAAAAATTTTAAAAAAGCTAACGTTTTCGATCAAAGTGATCATCATCAGGCTGTAAAAATTATACGCAGTCAGAGAACTTTAAA
>JAOEHV020167936.1:0-13801 GCA_025447995.2 Isaurus tuberculatus | reverse complement strand
TTTTTCCCATGAAAACCATGGAAAGTTTGGGGTGCGGCCTATACGCGGGTGCGGCCTATACGCGGGTAAATACGGTACTTAGTTGTGAATTCTTGTGTTAAGTACATATTCAACTTTTTTTTACATTGCTGAGTAAGACTGTTCAGTTTCTCTCATGGAATCTATCAGACATGATCAATAAACTTGAAACTAAACTAAGTGTACACACTGTTCCAAACCAATGATAACTATAGCCCAGGGGGGTACTCAAAGTATACATGACGGGGGGGGGCAGAGGGGGTCCGATGGAGCTTCATATTGCAAATCCAAAAAAATACAAGAGCCTGAAATTTTAGACCCAAAAAAATACTTGGCATCAAAATATCCTACCCAAACAAATACAAGATTTAAATACCTACAGATACTGATTTATTCAATCAAACAGAACTTTTTAATGTACAATTTTCCATCAACAGGCTAATGAAATTTGTATGTCTGTTAATGTCTCTTCATCCAAAGTGACATGAAAGAGCAGCTAAAAGTGACATGAAAGCTAAGACAATGATGGACATCATTGTAATGAGTCATAGAGAAAACAGGAGAAATAAACAAGATTACAAATGTACTTGTATTGTCTTCTTAATATTAGCAGTCTTTCCGAAAATCACATGTTCAAATGAATATCATTCTGATCCACTGATTGCAACGAAAGGTTTGCTCGAAGATGTGACCAAAAAAAATACACATATTTTTTTAAAGACCTAAAAGAATATGTGATCAATCTCTTGACCCAAAAAAATAGTGTGTAAATTTTCAACCCAAAACAATATGTCAGACCCCCCCCCCATCATGTAAACCATGTATACTTCAAGTACCCCCCTGGGAATGATAGTAGCTCACTGGCTTTTAACCATATCAGATGGCAACATGAACTTGTGGAACAAATAAATTTTTTGTGGATATAAATCATGGTTGCATATCTGAGAAGAGTAATCTCAGGATTCCATTTTTGAAAAAATTTTTAACCCGAAATTCAGATAACGCATTTCATCCATGTTTCTGTACTGCACCTTCTAAAAACTGACTTTGACTGAAATTTGGACTAGGCATGTTTGTTTTCTTTAAAAATTGACAATCTTTTTAATAAGTATTGTTGTCAGTGGTGGATCCCTCTTCCCTGATTATTTTTTTTGTTACTACTTATAATTACTTGATGCTAAAATTCTCTTATGAACAGGATTGCTTATTACAAGTCAACTGGTTTACTTGTTTTTTGATATAAAGCTATTTGTATTTTGCAACTAATCTAAATTTCAGGCATATTCTACAATGAAATGTCTTTGGCAGCATCCTCTGATGGCCACTTTTCTAGCTGTGCTTACAAAGCAGTTCTATCCGACTGTCTCTGCTATCTGAGAAAAGTCAGCATGACAAAAACTTGCCCTATAACTATGTTCTTTTGTGGGTTGTTGGGGAGAGTGATAAAGCAGTGAGGAAAAGTAATTTGATAAAAAATGGTTCTTATTATGAGACCTGCCAACCCCAGGGAATATAAAACCTGGAGATGAATGTAGAAAAACCTGGAGATCTGGCAAAGAAACTGGAGATTTCTATTCTTGACATAATTTTAAAATTGGTTAATTATGCAAATTAGCAATGATTACTTCAAGTTGTTAGCACTGGAATTTTAGCACAACAAGACACACGTACTGTGTTTTACATAATTACATGCATAGATCTATGATTACATGTCAAATGAAAATCTCATGCCCAGTTTCCAAGTGCGCCACAGCTAGGAAGTAACACGTCATGTTTTATATACTATTCATCACGTATTTCACGCATGCAATGATACTAACAAACTTCTAAAAGCTTTGTTTCAGAACGAATCACTTCTACTAAACTTTGAAAAAATCGGGAGATTTAGTATCTTAGTCGGGAGGTCAGGAAAAATGGGGGAAAACCAAGAGTCTCCCGGCGAAACCTGGAGAGTTGGCAGGTCTGTATTATTTTCTAAGTCAAAGTTTGATCTCAACCTAACAAAAATTCTTTGATCTGCTCCTGATCCAGGTTTAAAGTTGAGAGGCTTTACAACAACCTAGTTTGGGAAAACAATAAATTACGTTATATGTATTTTACATGAAAAATTACAGAATTACTCACCACCAAATCCTGTAACAATATGTGAAAGACAAAGCTCTGTCAAAAGTGGAACTGTTGCAAGACTCCTACATACAGTAACAGCAAAAAAATGAGATTGTTTTTTATCACATATTTTCATTATTGATCTTTTCAGGTAACTTAATTTAAAGGGGACAGTCATGAAAAGTGTAGAGGAGAGGCATACTCAGCTATGAGCTTGAAACATGAGCTCCTCTATATTACTTTTGGAAATGTAATAGAAATATCAACTTTCAGCTGATATATTACTGTATCACAATTATTCATTATAAAATTTAAATATTCAATAAACTTATTGCCATTATCACATTTATAAGCATTTATTAATAATTTGTAATGAAAGTATTTACTGTTTACAGACCATTTTGGATCCTCAGCAATTATTCTTCTCATCTGTCTTGGATCAGCAGCTGGATTATCCTTGGTCCCTATTATCTGTTCACCAATTATAAAAAAAACAGCTAAGGTAAAATAAATTGCCTTCAGAAAATTGCAGTTAGTAAAGACCTGCCAACTCTCCTGACACAGCTGGGGTCTCTGGTGGTGAAATATTTGAGAGGGTAAAAACATGATTAAAACCACAGAGGAGTTTTCTAACACATGGTCCTCTGAATCACTCAGTTGTACAATTCTTTCTGCTGATATGAAAACTACTGCAATACACAGTTTAAATTATTTAAATTCTACGAATAAATGCACCCCCCTGTGACCAAAGACAGACCACCACACTGAACCCAACCACTAACTGTTATCTTAAAACAAATATGTACTTTGTTCTTTTAAGTCCCCTAAGTGAAGAGTGTGAAGTATGTGATTCTTTGCCAGTCATAGTATGTTTGAAGAATGATTGATACAACCAATTGATTAATTATTTGTAGAGATAATATTACTGGTATAACCAACATTAGTTGTACAGTTAATTTAATGTCCACAGAAAAAAAAACACCACACATTATCACGTTTCTCCACAAACAAACTTTTATTCTGATATGCAGTTCACTTAAGTGATAGATTAACCACACAGAAAACGCCGAATTCGTTTTCTTAAACAAAAGTGCAACATACTATATTGAAATTATTTCGATTCCACATAAAATGATAAGGCATGGAGGGCCAAAATTAATAACTGTACCCAAAAGTTAGTTTGAGAAAAGATTTAGGACAGAAAGAACAAACTAAATTTGAAAATAAGGAAAACAGACTAACGTGCAATGTGCCTCTACGAAGTATACAAGATGCACCTTAATCAAACAGCTGGGAAAAACAATTTCTAAATTTTAGGAAACGTGATATAAGAATGACTAATTTCCCCAGAATTTTTCCCTTCATAATAACACTTTCAGTTACAAGATCAAATAATTTCACTCACCGGAGAAGGAATTTTCGCTACTGGCGAAGCCATGTTGCTAGAATAGTAATTTATTTTCGAGTTTTAACACGATAAATTTTATCGTCTAACGAAGAGACGAAATCATTTATTTCTCGTTACCATGGCTTTCGCTATACTATTGAGCCCGCGCTGTGACTGGAATAACCTCAGGGACATCATGTATGCCACACGTAATGCTTACCCGGTTATCGTGACGAAATTCTCTTTAGACGACAAAATTAACCTTTTCCTAGAGGAAATTTTGTTTTATCAGGAAGAAAAATTTTTTATCAGGGTGAAAAATTATCAATCAGGGTGAAATTTTGTTTTATAAGGGGGAAAAATGTTATCCGGTGAAAAATTTGTTTATCAGGGGGAAAAAATTTCATTCGGGGTGAAATTTTGTTTTATCAGGGGGAAAAGTTTTTATCAGTATGAGAAATATATATGAATTGGGGTGAAAAATTATCAATCAGGGTGAAATTTTGTTTTATAAGGGGGAAAAATGTTATCCGGTGAAAAATTTGTTTATCAGGGGGAAAAAATTTCATTCGGGGTGAAATTTTGTTTTATCAGGGGGAAAAGTTTTTATCAGTATGAGAAATATATATGAATTGGGGTGAAAAATTATCAATCAGGGTGAAATTTTGTTTTATCAGGGGGAAAAATTCTTATCAATAAGAGAAATATATTGAATCGGGGTGAAAACTGGGTATCAAGGTGAAATAAACTTTGAACAAGACAAAAAAGCGATCTGAAAAGACAAAGCGAAGAGAATGTTATAAGGGTGAAAAAAAAATTTATCAGGGGGAAAATGTTAAACCAAGTGGGTAAAAAATTGTTTTATGGAGTAAGAAAAAGGAGTTATCGTATTAACTTCACAAAATAATTTTGAAACAAACGCAAACGACGCGCCATAGCCGCTCCTCGTTTATAACAAAAAACGAAGAAAAAAAAATGTGGAGCTGTTTGCCACTGCCTCCTCTATCACATAGTCATTTTGGTCGCGACTGTTTTGAGTTTTAAGTTGTTAACTCGGGTTACTTTCGGCAAGCCTCTTGTGATTGGATCTTGGACACAATAAAAAAGTTCCAATAAAAGCAGATTCTTAATTCTATGCCACTTAAACACCATATTCAAATCTACAAAAAAAGGTGGATTTCGAAGTTTGTTACATCGGGCAAAAATCAGTGCAGCTTTATGAATAAACTTGCAATATACCTTGTCACAAACGAAACCCTCTAAAACTCACAAAGCGACACGATAACAAAAAAAAATTAAGATTTTCTTTTACAGAATTCTTTTGCACATGCAATTGTATAATATCTCAATATCTATTTTTTTTTAAAAAAAAGATAGTTTTAATAATTTAATGAAACATATTTACAGACTAAGAAAAAGAATAATTTAGTATTTTTTAAAACTGCAGTAACTTGACTACTGAAGCCATCAACAGTTTTGGTAGTTAGAATATAAAGCGCTCGTTTTAACGCATTAGAATATTTTACTTGGTCATTTAAATTTTGGATTTGATGATGAAAATTACGGGTAGAATCATATTTAAGACAACGTTTCGGTGTTCTCATGACACCATCATCAGGTCATTTAAGTTTTTACACTGAAAAACAATGTCAACTAGGCTAAACTGGTAGAACTTGTTTTGAAAAAAAGCTATTGAAGTGCTTGGCGAGTACGTAGAACACACGATTAAACCAACTCTAGAGTGAAATGTTTAATCATCGCCGTAGATGAGTCAGGTAGCCGGCTGACGTTTCGAGCGTCCCAATTGCTCTGTCGAAGGGCTAATGCACATATTAATATTAAGCCCCGGGCTAAGGTCGGGGATTAGACCAATGCCACTGCCCCAGAGTCGGATATTTGTCATTCACGCCCTGCCCCAGGGTGGGAAAATTTTTCAAAAATGATGACTTTTGACCATCAAATATATCCACAGGTGATGACCTTAGGTTTCATTTGACCTTATATAATCAGCCCGAGGGCAGGGCATTTGATATAAAAAAATGAGAAAATGTCTAATCCCCGCCCCTAGCCCGGCTTCCTCCCCCCTGGGGGTTTAATATCGATAGGTGCATAACGGTCGAAACATTAGCTACCTATTCTACTGACGGCTACAATTAAACAATCCAACATACAGTTGATTAAATAGCGTGTTCGCTCATGAATTTGGTCTAGGTTTTAGTACAATGTCGAAGGTCCCAACACTACGCAGAGGTTTTTTCATCCAGACGTTCCCTATACTTTTCGTTTCTGTCAAGTTTTGCCTTTAACCTGACTATTTCTTGGTTTATAGCATCTGGAGAAAGTTAAAGAACAATTCTAATAGCAAACAAAACATAATAACTGTTACAACAGGCGATTACTGCAAACGCTGAAAACTAACATTCGTGTGACCTTCTTTTGCACCAAAGCTTACTCAGCTTTCCATCGCTACGGGGTAGGTAAATGAGTACCAGATTCGGCTGGGAGCTAACCTGCGATGGATTAATGTCCCGTCCAGGGGGAGTCAATGACTCTCATCCGCTTAATACTACAGAAACCGGAGATAAACGCCGGCTCCAATGGGCCACTAGGCTCAGTGAAAGGATTTACAGTAGCTTTAGCTGAAAACTAACAGAACTGATCTACGTATAGCACTATGCAGCAGAACACGCAGAGTTTTTTTTTATGTGTATGGAATATTTATGAATACAAGTTCGGTAACTGACTTAGTTTAGTAAAAGAGAGTATTACTAGAGTTTGTTTGGGATTATCCGACTTATCTGTTGAAACCCATATCAGACAGCTATCAAGTTGTTCGGGCAAAGTTCGCTTTTTCATCACGTAGCACTCTAATTGGAAAGAGGGGTATAGTTTTTCGTTTACATTTATTGAGGGGGGTATTGTATTGTATTGTATTGTATTGTATTGTATTGTATTGTATTGTATTGTAAAAAACTTGCAGTTTTTTGGCTACAAAATAGGGGGTCGACTTATGCACATCAAGATACGGTATTTTTAAATTGTACACGTATATAACCGCAAAGATCATTCATAATGTTACAAAAAGCGTGAAAGCCAAAACTGCATTACAAAAGGATATCAGCTTCATCGTAATCTTCAATTTCAATAGCAGCTTCCAGTTGTCCCTCGAGAACATCAAGTTGGTCAGAAATTTCCTGGATTCGTTTAGAGTTGATGTCAGTTGAGCCTTTATTCTCCGATCCGCATGGTCTAGCAGTTTCTTGTACCTGGAAATAAATCAAACTGAGTGATGCCTAATGAAGCTTGTCTCGTTCGAAGAGAAAAAGGCAATGAAAAATCAATTAGACAACTAAAAGCGGTATATAAAAAGCACAAAGTCGACTAATCTAGCCAAGCAGCTGGTGCCGCTTTTACCAAATGGCAACAAAAGTAATATTCAATGTTAAATAAATAAATAAACAAACAAACAAATAAATAGATAAATATACAATATTTGCTACATGGGTTTAGGGAGCAGGTGTTTTGGTAATAGGGCACACGGCCCCCCTCTAGGCCAGGCTCCCGTTAAATATTTTATTTATTGTCTTTACACGCAGGGAGTGGTTTCCCAATCGCCCGAGCCCAGAGGCTCGTGTTTAAGCGGTCGACGGCACAGTTTATGGCATGAAATTCGATTTTATAGATGGAGGAAAACCGGAGATCCCGGAGAAAAACCCTTAGAGTCAGATTGACATGGACAAATCTCAACCCACGTGCACAACCCCTTAATTCAAACGCGGATTCAAACTCGGTCTGTGGTGGTGGGATGCATGAATGATAGCTAGTAGGCCAACCTGTTAAGATACATAAAAGTAGTTGAAGTGTATATTGTATTAAAAATCAAAAGGTTTTCGACTATAGGCGAATCTTTAATGACGTCATTGTTTACAATCTGCTCCATTATTACACATCTTTAGGTAGAAAATGAATTAAACTCGAGAATGCTTGTCAATTTCAATTTATTGTGAAACCTCCCCACGGGGCTTTTAACAGAAGAGGGTCTTAGATTGTCCGCTAATGCGACTCATATATATTTCAAACGTTGAAAAATGCCCTCAGCGAACAGACAGACCACGACACCGAGATCACTACCCTGCTCTTTTTGACAAGTGTGGGGGTTCTTTTAAGTCCCCCAAATAGAGAGACTGTACCTACGGTTTGACGTCCTTATGCGAGAAGACGCGAATGTCTAACTGTTTACAGATGTTAGAACAAAGGCAGCACCTTCTCCTCTATCGATCGGACGCACTTAACTTCAGACGTTTTATTCGTCAGACGTTTTATTCGTCTGACGTTTAATGCGTCTGCCTTATTTCCCGTATTAATACTAGACGTCTAAGTCGTCTAAGACGTCTTATACGTCCTCAAGTCTAAATACGGCAAATGTAGCTTATTAAAATACTGTAAAATTTGTTGTATTAATGAATACACTTTAACTTGATACAAAAATCTCCGTAGCCCTTACTTGCTTTTCGTTTATTTTGTACACCTGATATTTTTTACCTTTTCGCTTTTCTTCTCAACGGTTTCGCCGCGAGCTCGGTTGTTTGTGATACCATGTTTTCTGCACAATTCCTCAATGAGATTCTGCATGGTTCAATATTCGAAATATTTCATTTAGATGAAAGCATTGTAAATTGTATTCATCTTTAAAAAATAATGATAGCTTTAAGGAACAGCTTAATCAATCGACCACTCAATTAATCAATCATTTGACACTTCACTCCATCAGTCAGTCAGTCAATCAGTCAGTCAGTCAATCGATCCATCAGTCAGTCAGTCAGTTAGTCAGTCAATCAATCAATCAGTTGGTCAGTCAATCGATCCATCAGTCAGTTAGTCAGTCAATCATTCAATCAGTCGGTCAGTCAATCGATCCATCAGTCAGTCAGTCAATCAATCAATCAGTCAATCAACCAATCAATCAGTCAGTCAGTCAGTCAATCAATCAGTCAGTCAATCGATCAGTCAGTTAGTCAGTCAATCGATCCATCAGTCAGTCAATCAATCAATCAATCAATCAATCAATCAATCAACCAATCAGTCAGTCAGTCAATCAATTGATCTATCAGTCGGTCAGTCAATCGATCCATCAGTCAGTCAATCGATCAATCAATCAGTCAATCAACCAAGCAGTCAGTCAGTCAATCAATCAGTCAGTCAGTCAGTCAGTCAATCGATCCATCAGTCAGTCAATCAATCAATCAGTCAGTCAATCGATCCATCATTCAGTCAGTCAATCAATCAATCAATCAGTCAATCAACCAATCAATCAGTCAGTCAGTCAATCAATCAATCAGTCAGTCAATCAATCGATCAATCAGTTAGTCAGTCAATCGATCCATCAGTCAGTCAGTCAGTCAATTGATCTATCAGTCGGTCAGTCAATCGATCCATCAGTCAGTCAATGGATCAATCAATCAGTCAATCAACCAAGCAGTCAGTCAGTCAATCAATCAGTCAGTCAGTCAGTCAATCGATCCATCAGTCAGTCAATCAATCAATCAGTCAGTCAATCGATCCATCATTCAGTCAGTCAATCAATCAATCAGTCAATCAACCAATCAATCAGTCAGTCAGTCAGTCAATCAATCAATCAGTCAGTCAATCAATCGATCAATCAGTTATTCAGTCAATCGATCCATCAGTCAGTCAGTCAATCAATCAATCAATCAATCAACCAATCAGTCAGTCAATCAATCAGTCAGTCAGTCAATCGATCCATCAGTCAATCAATCAATCAATCAGTCAATCAACCAATCAATCAGTCAGTCAGTCAGTAATCAATCAATCAGTCAGTCAGTCAATCGATCAATCAGTCCGTCAGTCAGTAATCAATCAATCAATCAATCAGTCAGTCAGTCAATCGATCCATCAGTCAGTCAATCAATCAATCAATCAACCAACCAGTCAGTCAGTCAGTCAGTCAGTCAGACAGTCAATCAATCAATCAGTCAGTCAGTCAATTAATCATTTAGTCAGTTAATCAATCAATCAATCATTCAGTAAATTCATCACTCAGAAGTGAATCACTTAATCAGTTAATCTATTAGCTACACAATTAACTAAAACCACAGGTGTTAATAATCAATTGCTCAAACAATAAGTTAGAATTAGTCAATCGTTGACAGACTAATTAATGATTCAACATTTAATCAGTGAATTGTAGTAAATTTCTTTCGTCCTCATTAACATTTTAAATCACGTAACCTAAGAACTTCAGCCAAAAGTGAGTATTTGAATTCTGATTGGGACAGAAAAGTGAGTTAAACTAGAGCAAAATCTTTCTATATAACTTCTCCCTACTCTCTTTCGTAAAATCCTCTTGCTTTCTATTAATTAACCCTTTCAACCTTGTATAAAAATAAAATCTAAAAACTTTGCAAATTACCTCACAAATTGTTACTTCTGCCTCCAGCAAGATGTTCAGGATTTTCTTTTCCTTAAATCTTAAAACAAAGACAATACATCCCATAAATCTCATGGGAATAAGTCGTTAGATAAATTTAGGGTTGAAAGAATTACGTTTTTTATCTCATTGAAAAGACAGTAAACCTTTGAAGTCTCTCTTGAGCTTAAAATTAAACTCTAATTATTGTATCAAAGAGGCTGACGTTTCTAGAATTAACTTTTGTCTGAGGAAAAAAAAGGAAGGTAAATTCGAGAGCGAAATCAGGCTTCCGAAACGCAGTAATAACAAGTTTGCCTTAGTTATAATTTACACAGTTGTAGGTTGATTTTTTTTATCATCAATACTGACGTTTAAGCATTAGTCCTTCGTCAGAGCAACATCGAAAGGCGACGTGGTTGGCGCAGTTGGTAAGATCTCTGCCTTCCAACCACAAGGTCCCAGGTTCCATTCTTCGGCTGTGCCTAAAATTGAACATTTGTGTGGCTTTCCATCCTTACGAGGTCGGTAAATGAGTACCAGCTTCGGCTGGGAGCTAACCTGCGATGGTTTAGTGTCCCGTCCACGGGGAGTCAAAGACTCTCATCCGCTTAACACTACGGAAACCGGAGATAAGCACCGGCTCCGATGTGCCACTAGGCTCGTAAAAGGATTTAGCTTAGAGCAACATAGAATTGAAGAAAACAATGCTTTTTATTTGGATATATAGTGTACGCGAATCAAAATACTGAGGGAATATAGAGGCTGCAAACGATGGAAAAGGAAGAACTAAGGTAAAATGTAAAAGACTGATATTGTAATAAGGAAAGCAAAATTCTCTCATTAATGCCATTAGGAAACAAATTACTAAATAACTAAATTAAATTAAACTAAATTAAATAACTAATTAAGAACTAAATACAGGGTTCGCATAACAAAGAGACTTTCCAGGAAGTAAACAACAACAACAAAAAACAGGACCCCAGAGTTTGAAAATTCATATAAATTGTCTTCTACAGCAATTAACTAAAACAAAGTGCAAAGTTTTTTCTTCATAGCTTGACGGGAACTTAGTAACTATACAACTAGTACATCTTCATTTATTATTAAAACTAATATTAATACAAAAATTCAAGGAGTTTTCCAAAGTTGAAGCTAGAAAAAAAATTTTCAAGGCGTTTTCCAAGACCCTGGAAAAAATTTTCATTTACGTTGCCGCGTTTTATTATAGCTACAGTCTTTCGCAATGTCGCTAGGCGAAACAATAACCAGAGATTAAAAGTGAATCAAAATTGGTCAAGCAAGTGATCATTAGTATGAATGTTTCTCGAATGTCTGGCAAGTGAATTGCCCATAACTTGTTATAAATAGTTTGATAAATTTATAAGTTTTACACCGTAGAAGAATGAAAAATGCTGACGTTTTGGACTGTAGTCCTTCGTTGGAGTAAAGTGTGTGGGAGATAAACAGAGAGGTGGTTATTTAGTAATGTTAGGATAGATTGCCCAATGAGATAGGTAGGTAGAAAGACAAAAGGAAATATATAGGCATAGAAATATGTGAGAAAATTATAATATTAATAAAAAACAAAAGGGTCAAAAATGACAGGAGGCTAATTAAATGCGAAGCGTTTATTTATCCCATTGGGATTTACAGCACCCAAAGTGTGAATCAGTCGCATTCAGTTTCTTTGGTCGTGAGACAATCGTTACCGCCGTAGATGATAGATAAACCGAATGCAAATAAATATTCTTGCTTACCTGTCTGTAAATTTTCTAAGAGTTGCTAAAACCCCATTTGTTAACTGTATTGTGTTCATATCTAAAATAAAAGAAAAACATATAATAGGAATCGAAACTGTATTTAGTAACAAGCGAGCAAAACCCGATTTAAAAGAAACTACGCAACCTTACAATTTTTTTTAAATTAGGATCGGAAAAAACAATTTTTTTTTCTAAGCCGTGCTGATGAGGCCTAAAAAAGATGAAAGGGCTGTCCATAGCTGCTAACATTTAGGCTCACCATCATTTATGGTAGATTTAAGGCGTAATGACCGCCACGAAGGTTAGGTTGTCGCAGTAGGTAAGATCTTTGCCTTCCAATCACAAGGTGCAAGGTTCGATCCCCGGCTCTGCCGAAATTTGAACATTTGGGTGACCTTCTCTTCCACCAAAGCTTACTCAGCTTTCCATCCTTACAAGGTCGGTAAATGAGTACCAGCTTTGGCTGGGAGCTAACCTGCGATGGATTAGTGTCCCGTCCAGGGAGGGGGGGTCAGAGACTTTCATCCGCTTAACACTATGGAAACCAGAGATAAACGCCGGCCAATGGGTCACTAGGTTGGAAAAGGATTTAGCTAGCTTAGGCCGCTAACAACATAGCCTTAGTGCCCACGTGTGTTTATTAAATTTTCAACCTAGAATATCGCGTTTCCAGCGTTCTGATTGGTTCACTCAATCTTGGTTATCAGCTCATATACCAAATGACCATATATGGAAACTGACTGTGTAAAGTGTTGCCAAGTTTTGGAAATTACTTTGACTGTCATTTTCGTGCAAGTATCGAAGTGTTCGGAAAGTTCATGAAATTTAATAAAACCGCAATTATTCCATTCGCGCTTGTTGGATATGAGACGATATATAGCCAACTCAGTGCTACGCGCCTCGTTAGCTATTTACCATCTCATATTAAATGCGCTCTCCTGGAATAGTTGTTAAATATAATTCATATGTTGAAACCTCTCTCTATTCTGAGAAAATAGAACAAGGGCACCAATTCAACAAAAGTTACTTTTCAAGAAACTTAAAGAGACAGACCAGACCAAACCAATGCTTTACAAGGCGAGGTTGCAAGTCTGACATATTTGACAATTCAAAGATAATTGACTTCTTTCAAAAACGTCTAAAAATTTGTCCCATCCAGTAATTCTGTAAAACATTTTTCATTATTATCTGGCGTTGTAGAAGTTTCGGCACCTAATTAGCTTTTTGTTTTAATATAAAACTTAAAGATGAAAAACTTTCTGTGTAGAAGATGAATCACTCAAAACTCAAACTTTGGAGTTCATTGTTTGATATCTTAAGGCAGATAAATAATCAGAAAATGCTACAGTAGCAACATGGAATACATTTGCCAATCATCTTTTGCCTTAGTTGAGTTTTAAATTTATCTGCATCCGATCGGCAGCATTTGTTCAGCGGGATTTGTTTAACGAAGTAAAACTGAACTTCGATCATCTCTATAGATACAATGTCATTTTTTTTACCTTTTAAAAAACTTTGGCACTGCCTGGAATTCGAAATCAACTAAACCAACTACCTACTTTCCGCAGCCTTGGGTTGCTGAGGTTTGTTTTGCTACACAGCTTCGGCACTTTCGCCCTCTGCTGTTACTGCCATCGAGATGACTTCAGGCAACAATTCAAACGAATTAACAGAGTCAAAGAGAGAACAATCAGTGGAGTTGAAACAAAATAATAAAAGGCCAACTTAAGAAATAAATTTGCAAAACCTATAACTCCGCTATAAACAGATTTAACCTGCTTCGTATTCTTTGTTCCTAAGCTCTTCTCTAAGTTTTGTGTTCTCAATCTGTGCCTCTTCCAAGCTGTCGGATTCAAGTGCCAGCTTTTGCTGAAGATTCTCCAGTTTTTTCTGGCTCGCAACACCTTCCACGTTCAATAAATCTCCTTCCTCTTTTAATCTCTTGGCCTCCTTGAAGTTTCTTTCTAGACAAGGTTGAATACGTATTTGATTATAATCAAAGAATTAGTTTTTAAAGTGCTACTAACACCAAATATTTTTTTTTCATCTACTGAAAGTTTTTGGAAAATAAGGTCATTTAAAAAAAGAATTTTCAAAATC
>JAOEHV020167825.1:0-12336 GCA_025447995.2 Isaurus tuberculatus | reverse complement strand
CCTGAGGTTTCTTTTCAAAAAGGAAGCTACCCGTCAGGGGTATGCCCCGAGGTTTCTCTTCAAAAAGGAAGCTACCCGTAAGTGGTATGCCCTGAAAGTTTACTACAACGAAAGAGCTATCCACGATTGCTAACACTCAAGATTATTTTTATATATGGTAGACTTAATGGGTAATGCACGCCACCAACGTGGCCTTAATGTCTACGCTCGTGATGTTCGTACTTGGCAATTAGTGAACTAGCAGCAGTAAAACATGAAGATGATACGTTAATTTCACTAATTAGCGTTAATTCAATGACTTCTAGCTTCACATTGTTATGTACCTGTTGATTCTGGAGTTGCCCGAAGCTCTTTCCACAAATTGAAATCCATCTTTGGGATGCCAGAACATTCAATTCTTCGGATGTTGTCAGTGGCTGTCATGAAGACATCCTTTTGAATAGAAACAATACCACGAAGGTTTTCACACATGACACCTGCCAGGCTCGTTTTCTTGATCTCTGCTAGTTGTTTCTTTGTGAAAATTGTGGGATTTTCGTACCAAAATCGGTCGCCATCACGCAAACGTTGAAACTGCCTTTGTAAAAGACAGTGAGTTGTTGGGCCAACAAGAGAACCGGGGACGTGATCCTCAGCTAACGCAACCACCCAAAGGTCGGAATCTTCTACATTGTTATCGTAAATTTCACTGAAAAATACGAGGTTTGTGTGACAAAGTAACAACTAACTGATTGATAAACTAAAAGTAGCAGAACTCCTGATCATTGCCGTATAATGTTCTAACTTGAGCTAATGAGTATAAAAGTATTCATCAGAGCAAAAATTTGTCACACCCACAGAAGGCTAGTTTGGTCATTTAGTATTTGATCTCCGTTGTGTCGTTTTCTGTATTTATATTTTAATTGTCGTTGCTTCTCTTACGAGGTTCTGAGTTTTATTTATTTTTCGATGAATTAAATAATTTTCTCTTTTCATAAGGTTTAATGTTAGTGCATTCTATCGAGGTTTTTTTCTAGATATAAGCTCCTACAAATGCGATCCTTGGATTAAAGTAACATTTAAACCTAATAAAAAGATACAGTTTTTTAATTCATCAATCAATTTTTCGAACCTACCTTAACAGTCTTCTTATTTTACGACTTTTTATGTGATCTCTGGCCTCCTTAAATATTTCTGCATGTGGAAAGTTACATTCTCGTCTCCAGGCCCCATAACCCGGAAGGCCATGATCCCTACCACGCTGAATGTTTAGCGCAGCTAAATCAAAACCGTGTTGAGATTCGGGCTGCTGGAACAAATGTTTTGTCAAACCAGAAACTATTATCCGGTCAACTGTTAAAGACACGTTCGCAAGCAGCCCGAGAAGAATGTTTTCAATTCCGTGTTTTTGGATAAACTTGTTGTTGAAAAAAGCGTTCCTTAATGGCACTTCTGGCGCCACGGGATCGTAATTAGCGTCAAGAAGTGCAAACGAAGGTCGAACTAAGCTGTGCCCGAACCTGAAAGCCGCTGCAGCAAACACGTTAGATATTGTAGGGTCAACAGTTTGCTTGTAGCCCTGATAAGGAGCAAAGGCGCCTGGGCCAAGAACTTTTGGTAGATATTCTGTGTAGGTGATATGTTGAATTTGTGCGCCTATAATTTTTCTGGTCTCTTGATAAATCTTTTCTCCATTCCAGTGTTTATTGAGATTTTGAAGAACATTTGCAATGCGGTTGTGCTCTCGAACAAACATTGTGTGCATGGAAGCCAGGGCGATTTGCTCGTTTGCACGGAAATCCCCAGCATCAAAACAACCTCCAAAAACCTGACAAATGCTGAGCGGTGGTTTTAATGTTGTTTTCAGGTACGGCAGCAGATCCCCTGGGGAGGCTCTCAAGAAACCTTTGTCACCTGAAGAGAGCAAATAGCCAATAACAAATTGTGTTTCTCTTCTGGTATAAGTTTTTTTTATAAAAATATTTGTTTTTTTAAGTTCATAATTCAAACACTAACCCAACCAACCAATCAACCAACCAAACAACTAACCAACCAACCAACCAATCAATCAAGCAAGCAAGCAACCAATCAATCAATCATACAATTAATTAATCAATCAATCAGTCAACCAACAAACTAACCAACCAACTAACCAAACAATGAACCAATGAACCAATCAATCAATAAATCTATCTATCTATCCACCAGAGCAATTATTCAAATAATCAGTTAACCAGTCAGTCAATCGGCGTTAAACACTAATCCAATTAAACAGTTAAATAATTTATCAGCCAATCAACGAATCAATCAGTTAATCAGTCAATTAGTCAATCAATCAATCAAACTGTTGATTTATTAAAAAATCAATAATAATGATAATAATAATAATAATGATAATAATAATGATACTGTCTCATATAGCGCTCAATAAAACCGATGAACAAAACCGTTAATCAGGGCGATAAAAGGAATAACAACCAAAATCGTAAAAAGGCATTGAAAAAAATTTCGAAATATTTGATTCATAACTCTTATGACAGTTTTATTGTTAACAACATCACTGGCAATCTACGTACTCGTCAAGTCTCGTAAATGTCTTGCTATGTCGTCAGAGGAGCCGTACACAACTGAACCGTCAATATATGAAGTAATTGTATTGAGCTGTTGTCTTGGTAATATATCTCCATCTCCGCTTTGACATGCTGCTGCTGACCGGGTAAACATACTGCACTGTGGGCTATCAGGATACATAATTGGAAAACACGGAGGCTGAAAATCCTCTGGGGAATTATCACACCTGGCAATGAAAAAAATAAAAAAAAAATAAAAAAGTCGCATTAAGAACAGAGAATGTTAGTCTTAGATGAAGAACTTTTTTTATTATTTTTTATAGTGTCAACTTTAGCACAAATAAAACTCTAACTTACTGTTTAGCGAGGTAACGAATCAAAATAGGATTATGTTAACGCTGTCACCAATGCTAATACTGAGTCATTGACTATGCTATTGTTTACTTCTATAACTCATATATTTCTTTCTTTTTGGATTTAAAATTGATAAACACTATGTGGTAAATTAACCTTGTTCATTATCGTTACCCTCTCACTTTTCCCTAAAAAGGTTAAGGCCAAATAAAAAAAATTCCCGATTTCTTATAAGCGCCCGCATTGCTAAAAGCAACCGCATCAACTTTTTTTTAAGTACAAAAAACTAAGAGAATATTACAATTTTAAGACTTTTAGACTTACCAACACTCCCGTCCTTCTCATTGCTGTCAATATTTATATATTTTTATATGTAAAAATCTGTAAACAATTTTTCAGTCATGATACCGATCGCCGACGGCAGTATTTGTTCTTGTGTGTCCTTAACAGTCATTAAAAATGATAAAATAAAACCCCCGCATGCCCCATTTACTTTTTAGAAAAAATCTGATGAGAAACCGAAAATGCATATGGTGCCGCCCGTACCACTACCACCTTCCAATCTGGTTACCATAAAAACTCCTGGCTAAGGGCCCAAGGTTGAGTGATAACAGATGGATAAAACAATTAAAACACCATAATCAAAAGATAATTAAGAAAAAGCAAATTATCATTACTGTTTTTAAAAAAAAAGGAAAATAACTACCTTGGCAGGATACATTTTTCTGATCCTTCGCTTTCAGCTGTGAAAGTGATATCGTGATCCAGGAACTGTCCCCATTGCATCAGCATATGTGTGTATCTCATGCCACTAGCGTGTACATCACGGGCCTGATCAATGTGAATAAAAAACCGGCTGCTGATTTCGTGTGCAGACGGTAGTTTTGGAGCAGAAAGTTGATTGGGAAAACCAATAGGATCTGAGAGAGAGTCTACATCGTAGTAAATCGCATCAAGCATACGTCTGTAAGGGTTTGGCGCCGCACCCCATAGTGGGTTGTTTAGATTATTGCACGTGCCGTCTATTGTTCTGGAATTGAATGATTGGTGCATAGTTAGGGCCTGTTCACATTGCCCCGAAGGGCCAGCACTCAAAACGTCAGCTTCCTACACTAATTACGGCGATGGTTAACCATTTCAACCTGAAGTTGGTTTATTGGTTGCGGGTTTTACTACTCCCGAAGAACTTTAGTAGTTTTTCTTTTTAAAAAAAGGTGTTTAAGGAGTGTTACTCTTTCCTGTGACGTCAGGAGGGCCAAAACCAAGAACAGAAATGCGAGTACAACCTTTTTTTATTTTAAATTAAACACATTTTGAACGCAACGGGGTCGTGTGTGGATTGCGGATGACCAAAAACTCAGCTAATCTTTTTAAAGGGAGTGCGCGCAAGCAACATCTTTGAAGACTGCAGATCAACTGGTTTATAGACTAACAAACTTAAAAGGCTATCTATATACAGTACCTGTATTTGGAGTGGTAATCATTGTCTGTACAGTTGGCTGTTGGCATAGAGCATTCTAACTTTTTCAATATCTCAGATATTTTTGGAGCAGACGCAATAGACTTTGTTCCTAGTCTTATTGCTACAACTTCTGTACGTGCTCGCTTACCTAGAAGAAAACGCACAATGAAAAAAATTAGGTGCAGTAAACGAAATCAAAAGCTTTTAATATCCGGTATGGATCAATCAAATTCAAAATTGGAGCTGTTGAGTTGGAGCTGTTTTTAAATAATAAATAAAAAAAAGAATTACGAGGTTGGAGTATTACCTGTAATGCACATTACGTTTAAAATATCCCTCTGCATGGAAACTTCTTATTCAAATAAAATGAAGCTATGAAAATGCATGCAAGACTAACGAAGAAAATTTTGAAAGTTTAAGAGATGGATGCAGTGGGTAGTGGAGGATATAAGAAGGAGGAGTGTAGTTAGTTATGATGCTTTGGCTTGTAGCAAATGGAAAGCACGCTGAGAAGAAGGAACATTTATTGGAATCAAGTTGCAAGGAAATCGCAGATTTAACAGTGTAGCTATTTATGGAATTATGGAATTCTAAAATTATAGAATAATAGAAACAATGAAAACATACTTGGAAAGAATTAATATTGACAAAGTCTATCTGGTTAAATTATAATGTAGAAAACGTGTTAAACTAAGGCTTGATGTGAGAAAGTTTGACACCCTCCAAACCATTCGTCTTTCAACTTCAACCACTGAAAAGTAGCTAAAGTTGTTTTTTCATAAATTAAGTGTTTAGACTAGTTTTGTATTATACTTTTTTTGAAAGGATACTTACCCAGCTCCTTGTAGACAACTTTACGCTTGATTTCGTTAATAATCTGGTTAAATCTTAAGTCTGAAGAGGAGATTTTTTGCACTTGAGGGGAAGGACGGCGAAACAGACGATGTAGTGAAAACTCTTTTAAGCCTTCAACGGATGGACCTCGGTCTCGATTAGTTCCTATCGGTTTTCTGGCCTCTGATTGGTTGACAGCTTTGATAGATGACTCTACAAAACCGTTACCGCTGTTTTGTGGAACGACCACCACGTGAACTGTATTGGTACCTTTAACGTTTCTTTTCCCTGCCCGAGCAGTAACTACGACTGTGACGTTGTACAGCCTTGAGTTCCTTGATACAGACTTAGACAAGTCTTTCTTAATACTTAATGTTCCTGTGGTCGGATGAACTTCAAAAATTCTTGATCTAGATCTAAGACGAAAACTAACAAAAGAAAGCCATGAGTCGTCGGAAGCAATCGGCTCCATTTTGATCAGCTTTCCATTTCGGGTCGTCTTTGCATAGTCTGGAGGAATAACAATAAAGTTAACGTTTTTGAAGAGGAGAGTCGGCCCGGATGGGTTTCTTCGAACTTTAACTTCTACTTCAGCAAGCGCTGAACTGAGATCATTTACTCGGGCTTCAATGATGATGCGATATACTCTCAATCCTGGTGATAGCCTCTTTTTCAGCATAATTTTACCTGTCGAAGGGAAAGCCAGACGTGAAAAAAAAAAAAAACATTAATTAATTACTCCACATCCTTTCATTACCTAGCAAAATCTCTTTTCCTCGAAAACCCTCCCCTCCCTAATTCTCCCCTCCTTAAGGTGAGCTCCAGATGGAAATGCAAATATGGTATTTTTAGTGCCACTAAACAGCTAATAAACCTGAAATTTAGAAGACTAGTAAGTACTGCTTCAAAGACAATTGCTATATATTCCGATATTATAAACATTAAACGTTGATCAAAAAGGAAAGTATATTCAAACAAAGTAAAAGAACGTTTTCCTTAATCTTTATACTCATAGGCAGGGAATAGGAGCGGTTTTTAGTTACACATAAGACTTTCTTCGTCCCCTACAGTAAAACCTGTGGGAGATTATATTTATTTTAAAAGGTTTACCGCATTTTACCGCTCTAACCTGGTTGAAGAAGATATCGATGATGATGATGATGATGACATTAGTTACTATGGTGATGATAATTTTGATGATAAAGGTACTCTTTCTGGTGGTTTTGATAATGATGATGACGATGACGATGATGAATGTGGTGATGATGATAATGGTGATGGTATTAATAATCATAATGACAATAATCGAAATATTTTTAGCATAAGAGAAAAATAGTTTGTTAAAAATAAGGATAAAGATACACTTTCTCAAAACTTCGGATGCACTTAGCTACATAGTTGCTATTCAGAGAGCCACTGATAGTCAAAACTTACAAAGTCATATAAATACTGCAATTGAAAGAATAATATACAAAACATATTTGCTGGAACGTGAGTACTCATCTCGCTTAAATGTTAACTCTTGTTTCAAAATAACTATTGAAGTGAAAAAAAGATTTATTCATTTAATATAACTTTTAGTACGAATAACGTAACATTCATACCTGCATAGTTTATTTGAAATGGATTGTATTTTGAAGTAGATGATATGTTGTTCACTGAAAGAATTCTGTATGACAGCGGCCTATCGTCGTTGCGTGCTGATCGCGCATGTGTTCGAACGATCGGAATTCCAACGGGAAAGCTATTGGGTATGGTTGCTCGATATTTCTTTTTGAAGAACCAGACTCTGTAATCCTCATCCTCTGGAAAAAAAATAAAGTTATAAACATAAAAAAAAATACCTTTCTTATTCTCATGGGCATGCAGTGAAGTTTATCTTCAAATCAACAATCACACGAAATCGGTTTTATTTGAAATCTCAGGTTATCTATCTATAAATCTATCCATCTCTGGCATAAACCGTATGCGCTTTATAAGTGAGAAAATGCTGACAGGACAACACAAAATTGTAAGGTAAACTGTTGGCAACGACTGTTATCAATGGCAACGACTGTTTCAAATGGCAACAACCGTTTACGAAAGGGAAAATTGATACCGGCGATATGCAAACGTATCTTGTTCGCAACCTTACCAATTTTCATAAAATTATTATTTCAAAAATTTTTGTCAAAGATATTTGGCTGAAAAAGTGAGGCGGCCCTGCCGGACTCGGTTCCTTCAGTCATCTCCACCGTCGGCCCTACACGAGTCATGAAAGTAAAAGAATGTAAGAACGTAAAATTTTACTAACCGATGCAGTTTTTTCCATCAGGCAATAACTTGTAACCATGGCGACAAGCACATCGGTAGCTGCCTTGCGTGTTGATACAGTTTTGTTGACAACCCCCATAATGGTACGAAGGGTTGATCGTACGATTACACTCGTCAACATCTGGTATAAGGTGTAACACAAAACATTGGCTATGATATATTCGTAACAAGTGATCATTAAGATTTACCTGACATATGATTCATTGAGATACACTTGAAATATGTTAAGGTATACAGTCAAACCTCGGTTTTCGTTTGCCCTAGTTTTTGTTCGATTCGGTTTCGACGACTTTTTTGTCGAAATTTTGTCCCAGTTTTCGTTCATCCGCTCGGTTTTCGTACGGTTGAATATGGCCTGTACCAAACTCGTCTGCCCGCCCGCGTGACTCGGCCACTTATTTCCGGGAATCAAGCGCCCACACAAAGCATCCCATGCGTTCGTGTGTCGGTCTGCCTTTGTTTCTCATTGAGTGAGCATCACCTCGCACTTTAAACCGAAACATTTCGTAATAATCTATTGTTTTCTGCATATAAAACTATAGTTCGTCTCTATAAAATGTATTTTTTGTTCATATTTTTGGGTGTCTGAACGGATTAATTGGATTTACATTATTTCTTGCGGTGCGGGAAATATTGCTTCAGTTTTCGTACATTTAAATTTGGTTTTCTTCAGACTTTTTTGAACGGATTAATCACGAAAACCGAGTTTCCACTGTATGCGTAACATACTCAGATTGGTTTAGTTGCATAACGAACTTATAAATTGGTTTAGATTTGGATTTTACAAAGATACTACTTTCATATCACTTTGGATTTATACCTGACATTGCATATTTACTTGACATTCTATTGGTTATCCCTGCATATCATTGGCTAAGTTATTCCTTAGAAATCATCGATTCAGATATTCCTAACATATATGATTGGCGCAGTCGTATCAATATTGTATCATTAGTTCACGTTATATACTTGACAAATTAAAGCACTGCAGGGCTAGCTATGTCTAGCTAAATAAATAAAAATTACACAGTAAGGTGACAAACAAGGCGAAACAACAAATTATATAATTTAAAACTTTGATTGAAAAAGTTAAACTTTTTTAATAACGTTTGCTATGTTTAAGAAAAACTACTATGGTTCAAGAATCCCTGAGACTGAATCGTTGGGTTTGATATATATCTTATTGGTACTAAATTTTGCGGGTCTTTATTTTCGCGATTTAAGGGAAAAATTAAATTATTTTCTAAGGGAATTAATTTTCGCGAGAATGAAAAAAAAAACACATTTTATTCCAAGAATTTCATAATTATTTTACACTTCTTATTGCTGAACATTATTAACTCATAACAAAACCAAACTTTAGAAACCGTATTAAAGGAAGGTATTAAATTTCGCGACATTAAAGTTTGCCGGAATTTTTTTTTCACGTTGCTTTAAGTTCGCGTTTTTTTAAGTCGCGAAAATCGCGAAATCAAAGCGACGCAAAAATTAGTACCAATAGGGTATCCAGCAATTTATACTTATCTGACAATAAGTCAGCCTATAGTTTACCAACTGTGATAAATAAGAAATAAAAACTGAAACTTTGTCACTAACATTATTTCACTGTCATGGACCAAGAAAATAAATTATTGTTTTAATAATAATCATACCGACTGCAGTGTATTTTGCCTGAAAACCTTTGCCTCTGCCTCTGCCTGCTTTAAACTTAATCCAGAGGTCTACGCCAGGTGAAATAATGGTGCGGTTATTTGGTGGCATGGAGTTACAAAACGTGACAGTATGTGAACCAGGAACACTTTGTCTACGAAACACTTGCTTCACTGAGCTTAAAGAAACCGCATCGTTAATGCAACCCATCGAAGATTTGACATCAAATATTGAATTAAACACCAAATGAACTTGGAAGCCGGTTTGAACCTAAAAATAAAAATAATAATGTCAGCACATAAAACCGTTGCTCTAACAGTAAATTGTCAGCTTCCTACTCTGCTACCGGCGGTGATAAACCATTTCAACCTAGTCTTGACTAAATTATGTGCTTCACCTATTCACCGACTCACCCCATTTTTTTCCTTTTTTTTTGAAAAATATTAATTGAACAAATGTCATAGAACTTGGTTTGACCACTAAAAAGGGATTTGGGGCGTGGTGGACATAGGTCTACAAGACCTACCGGGCTAGTTGTAATGGAGGGACAAAAGTATAGTAGACTCGTGGTTAAGTATTGATTTATTTATCTATAAAAGAGAAAATGCAACAACAAGATATTAGCGAGTTAAATGATAAAAATTTGAAGCAAATATTTGTTGAACTAAATAAAACTCACTTGAATGTGCCAGATGCATGTTTGTCTTTTGTTGTAACGAGTTGGATAACCGGGGCTTTGTATTGACCCACTTTCTCCTCGTACTTTTATAATCTGACGTTGGCATTTTCCTGAAGAACGAGAAAATGTCAACATAGTATTCGTTTTTAAATAAGAAGAGATCAAATGCCTAAAAGAGATAGAAACAGAAAATTAAGGAAGAGAGAGAGAGAGAGAGAGAGGAAAAAAGTGAGAACCAGAAGGAAAAAGAGAAAAAAAAAGGAAAGAAATGGAGAGAACAGGTTTTTACAGAAATTTAAAAATTTCATGTTAAAAGTGAAACAAAAATTAATAAAGAACAGCGAGACTTGTTTACTTAAAAGGAAGCTAATAGTGAGACAATATTAAAAAAAAAAAGAAAAAAAGAAAAAAAAAACGGAGTTAGATCACTACAGACCAAATAGAAAAGCAAAACCAAAAAGCAGTTTTCGTATTTCTGTACACTCTTTAAGAACTAAAAGTAAAACAGTCCGAGCAACATCTCCTATGATGAGAGTTAAAGTTTGCAATTACGTGTATAGTTTATTTGCAAAGGTATAGAACTCGGTTTACAAGTTGTTACCTACAATATACATAACATGCTATACAAATCAAATATTTAAAAGACTATATAACTTCTATAACAAATAATCATTTATATTTTTGTTAACAAATTATACAACTTCAGTAACTTATAAAAATAAGTTGCGGTAGTTGTAGTTATTGATTTGTCAGCCATTGAGATTAAATATGAAAATAAGGATTCTCTATCAAGCAAATTGAATTTCGAGTTAATTGAAGTAATCTTTTGCATGTAATTAGTTCTCAGCTTCTGAAATTCGTGATGAGGACACACAATGCAGTAGTGAAATTCGTCACCTATTTCACCGAGGTTGCAGAGAGTACACAAACGATTTTGCTTTGGAGTATTAGAATATCTTCCAATTTCAACAGGCAGATTATGGGCTGAAAGTCGTAATTTGGTTACTGCGACTCTTTTGTTTAAATCTTTTACTTGTGATAAGTAAGTTTCAAGTAAGTAATTGTTTTTTATTTTTTATAAATGTACTGAAGTGGGCCACAGGGGGCATGTAAAATACAAAGGAAATAGAATATCAATTACAGTCAGGTTAGAAGTGTTCAGTAGCAGAAAGTAAACAAAGGCTCATTATCTAGTAACTTCAAAAAAGGGATGCGTGAATGAAAAAATTGCAATGGGCCACAAGGGACCCGTGGAATGCAAAGGAAATAGAATTAGAAAAATAAATAGCAATCATGTTAAAAGTGTTCAATATGAAGTGCAAATAGCAGACAGTAAACAAACAAAGGATCAATATAAAGCGGTCGGTAAGAGTTCGGAAAAGGCTAGAGTTCATTCACGCAGTTCTTATCGACCTTATCCATGGTGGAGTGTAATGACTTCAGAAAAAATCGTCTCTGGTGGTTGTTTCGTTTTCTTGCGTGCCTTTCAAGAATAGTGGCATAGCGTGGGTGTACATCATGCTTGTGTGGCGAATTCCAGCTGCGTTTGCTCTCGCCCACGTAGGTGAATTGGCAATTTCGGCACTTGACCTTAAATACAATTCCGGGAACTGTGTTTGTTTATTTTCTGATATTGATATTTCTCACCTGACTGTAATTAATATTCTATTTCCTTTCGGTATTTCACAGGTCCCTTGTGGTCCACTTCAGTATTTTTATACTCCTGAACATTTAATTCATACTACCTGACGAAGACCACAGACTTACAAGAGAATTTGTAAAAAGTTCTTAAACAGATCAGATTTGTATATATCTATAGAATTTTAAATATTATCATAATACTGAGTTGGTATTGGAAATTGCTTGAGAATAAGGAAATATTTATTCTCTAATTCACAACCATGAAATAATAAAACATACGTTCATTTGCATAATAGTTCAACTTGTCTCTTGTTTACGAAGTAATGTGAATAAATTGAATTTTAAAAAAAACAAAAAAACAAAGAGGCCTTTTTTCAGCTTTGAGAGCACATTTGGGAAAGAGTACATTCGCATGATCAAAATAAGTCCATCATTCCTATGTAATTAATTTCACAGTTAATCAAGGCTTTATATTCCGCAAGATCAGTTTTGAATGAGTTGATTAAAATCTCCTTGGGTAAACATGTAAAGATAATTTACTACTAGGTCGGGTTCTGTAGATATTTTATTTAGGAGTTTAGAAATGAAAAATTGAAAAAATCTAACATTTGTTTTTAAACTGTTATAAATCCACGGTAGACTGAAGGTTTTTCCCTTTACCGCGGGAGTGGAGCGTTGCTCAAAGCTATAGGAAAATGATTCCCTGGGTAAAACGTTGATGCGAAAATGGTAAATTCGTTTTTAGATAACTCAGCGATTTTTTTGTCTTGTTGCGTAATAGTTAACAGTGTATCGGAGAAAAAAAACGTCTCGATGAGAAATTTGCTAATAGAAGAACCCCACCCCACCCCACC
>JAOEHV020167715.1:0-13808 GCA_025447995.2 Isaurus tuberculatus | reverse complement strand
AATTGTTCTTAATTTTTGGCCAATCTGAGCCTCATTGTTCTTATAAAGTTGTTCTTATAAAAAAAAAAGCGTGTATTTGAATCCAACAAAAGATGATTCCCGAAAAATGTTGGCTTTTTTCAGAAATTTGTAATACCAAAAACTCACTGCTATTATTACCCAAGTATAAAACTGAAAGCAAAACGTAACGAAATTTTCCATAAAAACATTGTTTTTCAGGGCAAACTTTAAAAAAACTTGAACTCTTACCTAAAACCAAAGCGGCCCGAAAACCATACGCAAAACAGCGATGGATGTCTGTGACTAGACGAACCATAAACCATTTTTTGCTGTTCGTTGTTTTGCCAGACAACGTAAATCTCCCCATCCTTCTCAACCCACGGGATTAGCCGAGGATTAAGTATTTGAGTTTTGTTGTGATACTATTGGGGTATTAGCATCTCTTTATCTTCGAGAAAGTTGGAAAGGAAAGGTGTTGGCGAGTCGTAAGTTGGAGCAGATATGGGGCTGTTCATAAAGGACGTCACAAGTCCAGGGGTGGGGGGGGGGTCTGTGTAACTGTGTGACACATCTAGAAAATGAAAGGGGGGTGTTTGGAGTTGTGCGACACAGCACATTTCGCTTACAACATGAAATTATGATACTCTGATTAACAGTTCTTTTGCTCAAGTGATGAGTGACTCGGTCTCCCCCTACAGGAATTTCTACAAACAACAATGTGTCAATGAAATAACTTAAACCTATTTCCAGGAAGGGCCCGATAACTTCAGTTTCAGTTTTTAGAGCTGACGTCAGCTGAGTAAACATGAATCAAGTTATGGCTGTGATAAGTACTTACCCCAAAAAGACAATGCATACAAATGATGAGTAATTGTTTAGTTTGCTTAATAGCAAATATTTAAAATGATAAATTAAGGGGTGCTTGTGAGATAAGAATGTTTCTGTTATATATAAGTCATCACAGATTACAGATACTATTTATGTTTTTTTGTACCTAGTTACTACTACAGACAGCAGTGTAGGTCATTCGCTCTTGTCCATGATTACATTATACATGTAAAACTTATTCTTATTTCTCATAGTTTATAATTACAATAAACAAGTTTACATTTGCCTCCATCAAGAAGTACATACTTACAGTGTTAGTGATTTACATCTTAAATACGACAATCCCAGTTAAAAGTTACCCTGATCAGTGTGATAACAGAGTGAGAGGACGGGGGGGTCTTTTTAATAGTGTGACGTCCTTTTTGTGGGGTTGTTTGAAATGTGTGACATAATGTGACAGGGGGGTGCGGGGGTCCTAAAAATGTGCCCAAAAAGTGTCACGTCCTTTATGAACGGCCCCTATGGGCCGGGATGCTCCCTATATGCGGGTGTAGCATAATTAAAATAGCCCGCTTAACTGGGCCTTAGCTATCTCACCGTGATTTTCGGATGAAGGTTTAAAATGACTCATGCATTATCTTTATGGGGGAATCCGAGCCTGGATAAGGGCAAAAACACTGCACGTGACTGCTAACATTCAGGTTAGCCTTCATAAAGGTAGTTTTAAAATGTAATACCCGGTATTATCGTGGCCTTTGTGCCCATAGTAGTGGCTGCAAGTACTAGATACTAGCATCCATGTACTTCTTTGTTATAATTCTAAGCACATCCGACAAAAATTTTAAAGTTTTAAATTATATTCTTACACATGCATGCACTTGTCTCCGAGTTGGTCTTTCTATGGCCTCAGACGCATGCGCAGACAGCATTTAAGGTTGAGACATTATATTCGTGATACTTCAAATATCATATGTGAAGTACCTACCCACTCAATAAAGTTGGCGCTGGCCAAAAGGAACGCGGGCTCTGGGAACGAGATTGTAATAGTCGTTGATAGTCGTATCGATTAACTTTATCGAGTTTCAATGATGGTTTAGATATATTGTTACAGAAGAATAGAGAGACTGCACAATAGCCATGCCTTTGAGGATTTTATTGAGGTATTTCTCTTTTTTTTTCAAAACATAGCGAAAATTTAACTTGCTTGAACCGCGCTTGAACCTTAGAATATGTCAACTACGATCAAAGTTTGACTGCCTTAATTGTTGAAACTTCATAGTTTGATAGAACTATATTTACTATAACCAAAAAAAATTGTTGAATTTTCATTATTTATTTTAAACTCAGAATACCGACGTTATTAACCCGATAGTTTTCTTGGAATTGCAAAACTTGTGATGAAGGAAATAGACGTTTTAAATTTAATCACGTGACAATTGATAATAAACTTGCATGTAACTGCATGGCGACCATACAAGTAAGTTTGACACAGAAATCAGAATAGTAATGTGAAATTTTACCTGCTATTTTACAAATATCTTTAATGAAAGGCAAAATATCTTTATAACACCACTCTGATTTCCAACAAAACCTGTCACCAACATTGAAACAGAACTTCAATTGTATAACAACAACTGAGTAACAAAAGGTGGGAAGAGATGAAGAAATCACTGTAGGCCAGTTTAGATCAATTGATGTAATATATCAGTCAAATGAAAAACCCTGTCCTGTTACCTAAGGACATCAATTGAACAAAAATATTGCCTAAGGAGGTGGAGATTTGATTGAAATGAAAACCCATCCAAGAGGCAATAATAATTACAGTCACATGTATGCATCTTGTAAATCAAGATTTGGTGAGGCTTTCTGCAGGTGTAGTCTGGTGCAATTTTCAAAGATAAGAAAACCTCATCACCTTGTGGTGACTCTTTCTTGCTCATTGACAAACAAGTAGTAGAAAACCATCGTAAGTATCTTGGTTTTTACCTCAGACCCTGGGTCCTGGGAACTTTTATGAAGTTAGATCCATTTTAACAAAAAGTTTCCCCTTGGGTTAGGCATTTTTAAAACATATTTTTAGCTGTGGCATATGTCAAATCCTGCTGGGATGGAGTTGCGGTTTATTTGACTGCTGACAGTATGAATTTAAATAGAAAAACCAGGTAATGTAAGAAGTAATTTTTAGCTTTGGTAGCACCAGGATGTATGAATTGAAAGTATTTGGTTTTTATAATCACTTAAAAATGTTCATCCTTTAATTATATTTTATTATTAAAAGGCATTAAATTTTTTGTTCTTTGATTTAGATACCTTGCAAATGAACAAGTTGTTGACAGGGTAAGTGATTATAAATTATTGTTATAGAAAGATCTCTAAAAAAAGAAATGGAAAAGAGCCTCGAAGGTTCCAAAATGTATGAGTATCTAACAGGAAATTACTGTCAGTTTGGGAGTTACACATAAATACCCAATTAGCTCTGTACATACAGCTCATGGCATCAACAGAAGGAAGAGAAAAAGGAGGGAACAAATTTTTTATTTTCCTTTTCAAGTTGGTAGCAGTCCTGTTTCATTTTAAATAACTTTAGGGTAAAAGTTTGACACAGCAATTAGCAGGGTAATACCTTTTCCTGCCAGTAACAGGGTCCTGAGTCCAACTCTGACAAGATATTATTTTTAGAATCCCACTGGTCTGATTTTTTATGGTTTCTGTTTTTTAATTACTCAAAATGCATACATAACCACTTGGATAGACACATGTTTTTACTTAATGGCACTCCAAGGCAGGCTGCGATAAAAGTGATTTATTGCATCTTCCATGACAATTAATTTTTATTCTTTCGAAATGGTTTCCAGGGACATGGATGGGCAGATCACTATAAAAACTCCATTTTGATATTTCTATAGAATGATGTAGCTCAACTTTTAAAAAGTCTGATGGCTTTGTTCATCTTCTCTTTAATAGTGCTTTTAATTATATTTTCCCAGCTTGCCAACTCATATGTTATTCGTCGTCTTGCCCAGCTTACACATTATGGCTACAGACAAATTACTGCATGGGGTAAGTTAATTCATTATTTATATAAGTGATAAGAAATTTTATAACATTTTAACATGTATACTGAAAAAGTCTTTGAAATATAAGTTTCTTCTGATACCAAATTTGCAATCCATGTTTCTTTTTTTTAAAAAATTAATTATGGATTTTAAAAAGATTCAGAGTAAAAGTTAAAGAAATGTTGTCTTGTCATAATAGCCTTCCAACTTGAAAATTTAAAAGAAAGTTGGTAATAGATATCTGCATTCATTTTTAATCAGCAATGATCAAAACTTGGTGACATTAAACAGTTTTCAAAACATATGGAAATTAATGGTGATAAAAAATAATAGTGGTAAAGTGTTGAGTGGCATTGATGGACACACTAAAATCAAGCTGCTCCCAACATGTGTATATTTTAAGCTCAGTTTGTAAGAGAATTGCACCAGGATAGGCTTAGTTTTTAAGCCTGGCCTAGTGGGCATTTTTGTTATGTATAGTACAAGTAAAAATTTCAGTTTTAATCACCAATAAAATAACTTACAGGCATAATAAATGTGATAAAATCGGATGCCATGTCAGAGTTTCTACAGAAACAGTTTGATAATTTTTTAAGTAATTTACTTGTACACCGTGGAAGAATAAAAGATGCTAATGTTTTGAGTTTTAGTCCTCCATCAGAGTGAAGGCTGACTCCAACGGACTAAAGTCCAAAACGCCAGCATCTTTTTTTTTCCTCAGTGTACAACATAAAAATTTATCATACTGTAATGTACAGGAAACTAATTAGATTTAAAAAAAGTACTGGAATTAATTTTTAAGAAAGAAATAAAAATGATCAAATAATATGTTTTTAAGCAATCATACCCTTCAAAGTACCCAACACTAAAATATTTTTTGTAAAAAATATTTTACACCAAGGTTGTGTGTACTACAAGACTTCAGCTTTCCAAACATTTTCTTTGATTTCAATAATTTCAGGAAATGAGTCACTTGATAAACTAGCCAGAGAAAATCAACCCAAGGAAAAAATGGAAGGAAAAGCACGGACAACAGGAAAAATGGTTTCATTTACAAGAACTTTCATGCAGAATATTCAGAAAGAGATTGAAAAGCAAAACAGACACAGATGACATAATCATCAATTTGTCAGTTAATTGTTTTAATAATATTACCTACTTGATTAATTTTTGAGGAAAGCAAAATAACTTGATTATGCTGCCACCAAAAAATTTTAAAAAACTGGTTAACTGTATTTATGATATACAAGCCTTACAACCAAGTGAGAAATGTTTTGACCAGGATGATGGATCAAAAGTGTACTCCATATGGTGGGAATACTGAAAAAAATGCTGGAACTAAACATGAAGCGTTGACTTAAAGTGATATGGCCAGGTTTGATGTGGTTTTGGTGCCCACTTTAGTGACTGCAAGTACTTGCACACTTGTTTTAACAGTACTTCAGATAAAAGGTTTTTTTGAGTGAAACAATGTTAAAAATTGATGCAATTTCATGTAAAATATATGGTTAGGGGAAAAACTTGTTTGCTAAGTTTAAAAAATTCAGCCTTCATCAGGATTCAAAGCTGTGAACTCTTTATACCAGTACAGTTCTCTTACCAACTAAATAAATAAATAGTAAAATTACTAAATACTTATTGTCTTTATGCACAGGGAGTAGTTACCCAATCTCCCTGGCCAGAGGCTAACATTTTAAAAGCAGTTGATGGCACAGATTTTGGTATGAAAGTCAACTTAATGGAGGGAAGAAAACCAGAGATCCCAAAGAAAGCCCTTGGAGTCAGATTGAGATCAGATTGAGATCGACAGATCTCAGTCCACAAACAAACCCTGGGATTTGAACTCAGATCTGTAGTGGTGGGAGGCTAGGCCGACCTGATTCGCTGAGATAATAATAATATTAAAAAATAAATATGATACCATTTCTGACCCGAGATTTCATAATTCAACCAAGCTGCTTAGCATGCAATTTTAACAACTTAAGGTTGAAATGTTTAATCATTGGTGTCAGTAATTTTAAATTGTTTGTGTTTTTAAACCTACTTGCTGGAATACACTCAGTCATTTAATAGTTTTTTAAGTATTTTATGAGCTAAGAGGCCACAGCTGTTGGGAGCAGGTCAATTTTAGAGGGTCAATGCATCCCACTCAAGTCTGTACAACATTCCTAAGTGATTTACGTACTAGTTTGTTCGTTATTAGAAATGACATGAAATAATCTGGAAAATAAAAAATGTTAGTCAGAATTGGCAGAATTGACGAGTGTATTTTTTTAACATAATTATTATGTAATACATACAAGTTGAAAACTTGTCCTTAATTTAATAAAAAATAAATCAAACCTCTTTAATACTACTACTCATTTTATTGCAGAATTTAAGCAGAGTTTTATTATAATTATCATTAATTAATGTTAATATGGTACCATTTTAAAAGGTTCTGCTTCTTTAATAGCACATAATGATCATAAGCTTAAAATTTACTTCATGTTACACAATGGCTGCTTTATAATATTAGAAAATTCTGAAAAAAGGGCTAACAATAGTAAATAACCTTTTGAGATTTCAAGTGTCAACAAGTAAGTAGCTGAAATAGACACATCAGCTACACAAAACTCTTTTTTGTAAAACAATTAAACTAATCTTGCCTACCACAATGCAATAATGTATATCTTCTGACATTAAAATATTATGCTGTTAGTAAACAATATTTCCATCTGTGTCAAGTCTTTCAAACGTTTTTTGTGCTATTAATCTATTACTAATTTGTACTCAAACTTAAAAAATGCAGCTGATACTGTAGTTATTAAATTAATAATACTTATTTGTAAGGTTCACCCTTTGATTAAGGCTTGCATTATAAGCAAAGTTTTAGTTTAACAAGTAAGATAAGTACCCACTTTAAACCAAAAGATAATTTAGCAAAAAATTATGGTGCTTAAAAGTGAATAATTTACTAGGTAATTATTGTTACACCAAAGCTTCCTGGAGAATGATGAAAGGCTAGTACACACTTTTTTATAAGCTTGAGATATCCTTAAAGGATAATTTATATAACAGCATTATTTTGCCAACTCAAACACTGTTATTGTAAAAGACTATGTAGGGTCTTCATACAATAAAAAACTTACAATTAGTGTTGGTACAACTAACTTTTAATGCTCAAAAACTGCACAACTGCTGACAATATCATTGTCACTATAATAAGCTTACATTTAACCAATTTCAAAACTTGAGGCTATTTTTCAATACGTTTTTATAACTGATGGTTCATAGCAAAACTATTGTGAAGAAGCAGAGATATTTACTTTTTCTTGCTTGTTCTTAAACATAAATTCGTTTGACATAGTTAAGAAGTGCTAGTTAATTTATTACAACTAGTGTCTAAAAATATTTTTATCTGCAAGTGTTGTAGTAGCTTTACAGTATTGCTCAAAAGAAACGTCCCAAGAAATTGTTTTGTTTCGGGCTCTGTTTTGTCGCAAACATTTGCCTCGATTCACACCCGTACGAAAAAAATTGAGATTTCATTGAGGCTTTTTGAGATTTTGTTTTCACACAAAAATTCATTTCACTAAAAGGAAAAATTGTTTTTCTAGGACGAACATTTGTTTCCTTCGAAACAAAATTTCGTTTTGCAATACGAAATTTCAAAATCTTTTTTGCCTGAATTATGAAATTTCGTGGCTCTTTGTAAAATTTCAGACTCTTACACAATAGGATGGCAATATTTCGAACAAAATTTTGGAAAACTTTGCCGTTTTTTCACGAGAACAATACCCTTCTTGCAAAACAAAATGAAATATTGCACTGTCACTTTCTTTTGAGCATTACTGTAATTGTAAGTAAATAATGAAAAATCTTGTCCTAAATACCAGCACAAAAAGTAATTTTTTAAGCATTGCTTAATATTTAAACTACATAATTATCCAATATCTTATCCAATATTACAAAAAGTGAAAATACACAAAACAAAAGTAATTCTACTTTGAACTTAACTGACCGAGTCCAAAAAAATAAGCAAGTCTAATAATTCTTCCAAAGTCAAACATTATATTATATTTCCTTAGAGACATAAACTGTTTTAATGAAGAAAGCTGTTAAATGCCTAGTTGTGATTTTTAAAAATATAACTTAGTAAATTCAGCAACAAATATGCCTGAAAATAACATTAATTATTGTTTTAAAATATCACTTACTGACATACTGTATTGTTATATTATCAATATCTATTAATTATTTATTTGTGTCAAACAGTCAACACTATGGCTTCTGTTGGTTTTCACTCCCTCAATTTAATTTGAGGGTAACATGCCATGTTGAGTCCCAAAAAAATTTAAACAAGTTTACTAACACTATCCAGAGACTGAGACATAAACTGTTTTATTGAAGGAAGCTGTTAAATGTCTAGTTGTGATTTTCAAAAATATCACTTAGCATATTCAGCAACAAATAAGCCTGCAGAATAACATTTTTAAAAAACCACTAGCATATTGTATTTTTATATTATCAATGTCCTTTAATTATATGTTTGTGTCAAACAGCCAACACTATGGCTTCACTGGTTTAAGCTCTTTCAACGTAATTTGAGGGTAACATGCCATGTTGATTTGTTCTCTGAACGGTTCCTGTCATCCAACCCTCATCAATCACTTCCGCATTGATAATGATGTCTCCTTCCATAAAACTAACTTCATCATCATCAGCAGCATTGTAATCGTACATGGCTTTGTACCGTGGCTGCTGAACAGATAAAGAAGAACAGCAACAGGCATATTGTATTATTTGACAAAAAAATTAGAGTATTGAAGAAAACAAACTTTAATTTTTTTTTTTACTTTCCTTGTCAACTATATTTAATTTTTATGCTAGACGTTAAGATAAAAAAAATAAATTATTTATTCTAAATCTATACTAAACTTTTCTAAAAGAACACCCACAGAGATGGAGACCTGTTTAAAATGGGCAAAAAAAATTATTGGTTGTATTATTTCTAGGGTACCTAACCTCAATTATTTTTGGCCAAGCAATTTATTAATGCCTTTTAAGAGGTCAAACAAAACTTCTATCACCATAATTCTGTAACATCAATAACAATATATACTTACTCTACCCCCTGATGGTGCTACAGGTGGCACTGGCTCAGGAGGGGCTTGAAACTGCTGAGGGGGAGGGGGGTTGAATTGCTGTTTTGGTCTTTCAAGTGATGCTTGTCTCTGTTCAAACTGTGGCTGATGAGGATTATAACCCTCAATTTCTAGGACAGATTTAGAATTTGAACATCAAATTTTTTTAAAAAAATTAAAGTATCGATGACACACTACATACTTTACAGTTTTCATATGTTACACTCATAGTTTACCATCCTCCTGTCTGTTCGGCGTGGTTGGTGCACATGGTAAGATCTATGTCTTTCAACCACAAGGTCCGAGGTTTGATTCCTCTGCTTTGCCGAAATTTGAATATTTGTGTGATCTTCTTTTCTACCATGGCTTTCTCGGCTTTCCATTTTTACAAGGTCGGTAAATGAGTACCAGCTTCAGCTGGGAGCTAGCCTGTGATAGATTAGTGTCCCATCCAGGGGAAGTCAGACACTCTCATCCACTTAACACTATGGAAACCGGTGATAAGCACCGGCCCAATGGGCCACTAGGCTTGTAAAACGATTTAGCTTAGCCTGTCTGTTCTGACAGCACCATACCTGCGACTCCTCCTTGAGTATAAGTTTTTTGTTTGATATTTTTGGAAACTTATTATATATAATGAAAAAGAGAAGGCACATGTTCATTAAGTATTTTCCAGTGAAGGAAAATTAAGACCTAAAACAATATAATTATTTTGACTTCAGGGGTTAAATAAACTATAACAAGCACAAATTTGAAGAGTGGAAAAGAGGATCCATGGGTTTCTGTTTTACTTGGACAAATAATGTAGAACTGAAGGTAGTTATATTTTTTGCATTACTAGACTCCTACCTTGATAAAAACAAAGCAATGATACCATTTATATAGTTTTGAATTGATTTCTATTAATTTTTTTACATAGTAAGATATTGACTTTGTAAACAAAAATTCTAGTAACTATTTAAAATGCCAAAAAAATTCAGGGGCAAAAAGACTTTAAGTGAACCTCCAGTTTCTAAGTTACTTGACTAATGACAAATTATCTCTGTGTATTGCTTGAAAAACGGGCTAACATTGAAACATCTGCTTCCTACTTCACAGTGATGATTTATCATTTCAACCTTGTGTTGATTAAAAATCATGTGTCTTACTTAATTGCTGACAAACTTCAA
The DNA here is from genome assembly GCA_025447995.2 of Isaurus tuberculatus. Classification (NCBI taxonomy): domain Eukaryota; kingdom Metazoa; phylum Cnidaria; class Anthozoa; order Zoantharia; family Zoanthidae; genus Isaurus; species Isaurus tuberculatus. The sequence continues at coordinate 3,629 of JAOEHV020167715.1, read as the reverse complement.
TAGTTTATTTCAAAAACTAATCTATAATTTTCTGAATTATAACTGGGAGAACCTAGCAAATAGTTCTTTAGTCACTGTTATTATAACAGTTAATCACAATTATTGTTCATAGCACTGTATCGCAGTGTTTATGAGTTCAAATCCTGTTAAGCCTGATTTTTAGGGATCTTTTTTGTAATTCTTGAATTCTAAAGTACAATAATATTAATTCTTTATAACCATCATACAAATGCTAACTCAAAACAATAAATCTTACCTGCTTCACCTCCCCCTCTTCCTGAAGTACCAAGTCTCATAGTTTCAGTGGCTCCACTATACTGAATTTGGCTGGCCTGTTGATTAGCTCTCTTGGCTCGAAGTGTCTCTGGATCATCAGTTACAGCAGTAAAATGGCCTTTCTCCTTTTCAAAATCCTTGTGATACTCAATCTTTTGACAAGGTTTAAACAATAGTCAATTGGTTTAAAAAAAGCAAAGTCAAGAAATATTATAACAAATTAAATTCTGCCTTTTTCATTGACGAAATTGACTAATGTTGAGTATTACACACTAAAACTCAATTAATTAAATAAAAGAAAGAAAAATCGAGTTCTTCTATTTAGGTTTTAATTTTTTTAAACAATTGATTATTGTTGAAAGTTGGCACACAGTCAATTTGTCAAAAAAGTGAAAAATGGAGAAATATTTTAGGTTGTTTTGGATTTTGATCAGACCTTCCTTTGCTCACCTGACTTTGTTGTTTAGTTTGCTTCTGAAGACGGCGGTTTTCAGGAGTATCTGCAGTTGCAGTAAATTTTGTGGTGGGGTAATGTCTGAAATAACAATATATGGAATATTTATATCAAAATGCTAGTTCAGTTGTAAATGAGTGAAAAATGTTTGAAATTGACGAACTAAAATTACCTATCAAAATAACAAAATATATACCCAACATGAAAAGGATAAAAGTATCCAGAATTGAAAAAAATATTACTTGCTTTCTATTTCAAGAGTCAATTTATAGTTGAATACGAGCGGATATATCCCGAATATCGATATTCTCTTTCAGTCAAAACCTGCAGATATTGAAGTTTGACAATGTCAAGCTCAATTTATTTTATTTCGAGACACAAAAATGAAAAATCAAATAAAAACACATGAAACTTCAATACACTTGTGAATCAATTCAACTTTTGTGGTCCACTATAGTACTCAAATTTATAATACTACAGTACATGTGGAAAAGCACGCCGTTCATGGTTTGTTCTATTTTGTCGCAAGCTGATCCTTAAAAACAACACGAAAGGCTCCAAATATTTGACAATGATATGCAGACAATTATGAAAATGCAATAATGTAAACTTCAGTGTTCTCTGGCGTCTGAACGATTGTCAGTCACGAAGTTTACCACTTAAATTGACTCATTTGAATTACACATGGGTGTTGGTCAGATCGCGTTAAAATGCTCTTCAGCGCAAGCTGTTTACGAATGGCAAGCACATGAATTATGTTCCTTTATTTTCAAGAGTAAATCTGCTTAAGAAGCAACTGACTCTTCTAAGATTATATCCAGGGATAACCAAGAAATGCAAACTATCACTGTTCTTGTGTATTCACTGAATTAACCATGCAAGCACATTTGCTCTACTATTGACACACAATCAAATTCTTTTAGACAGACACGTATTCAATCATCACCAATCTTAACTGAAACCCAACGACAAAATTAGGTACTCTGTACCCCCACTATACAAAAATCGAACTTTCTCAAACAAAGCCTTTAAAATAAATACAATTTCGACCAATTCATTTTGTATAAATTGTAACGTAACCTTTGTAATTGCTCATAACATGTAAGGATATATATTCCTTTTGTTTAAAGTTTGACCTGCATTCTCTGTGAAGCATAAATAAAATCAAAACCTTGAGCAAGCATATCGCACTTAGGTACTATAACTGAACGACAGATGTCTGTAAATGAGTAATTGTAAAAGATACTCACGAATTGCAGTAGGGCTTCTTGTTGTAACCTTTATAATTCTTCATATTCAACTGCATGTTGCACACCTCGCATCTGAAGCAATTCTTGTGCCATGTCTAACGACAAAGCCATAAAACAAAGAATGAAAACGCGTTTTAAAGCGTTCACCTATGCTAATTGTACTTTTGTATCAAGGTAAAACGAAACTTATTACAAATCGTAATTTACGATCCAACGCTTCTCCGTGACTGACCAAAATTTTCGAAGAATACAATCTGTCGATAATTTAAAACTATTCATTACCTGATCGAGACAGGAAAGTTTTTCCACTGGATAAACTGTTTTCGAACATTTTGAGCAGATTTTATTCATCTTTAAATGGAATAATTGTAAATTCTTCTGCAACCTTTATCAAAATTCTCAACAAGACCACTTCCTGTAAGAGTGGAAGCAATGGCCTCTATCAGAGAAAAGAGACGTCCGTTTCCCAGCATGCGTTGCACTACCCCACCTACTATCACATCGCTTGGTCTCGTTTCCGACATGACAAGAAAAACTAGTTTTCTTCTTTCTTGAAACAAATGTTGTATTAAATACCAAGAGCACGACCTCACTTCACAATTTACTTAAATTATATTTTAAAACACACATTCGATGTTCAAGCATAAAGATGAATTCTAAAGCGCTTCAAGGAATTGCTACGACTGATTTCAAATATTGGCCATATTCAAGGAGGGTTTTTGCAACTGATTTTATCGCATCCATATATGAACATTTGTTTCCTGACAGTCTGAAAGCGCTTGACGGACTGAAGTCTACTCAAAAACAACGCAAACAAAGTCCTTATAAGGTGATAAACGGTTTCATATTCCAGATTCCGTTCTATCGTAAACATACATCTCACCTATAAAACATTTTTGCTCTGGAAACGAATATCTTCGTACAGGAATTCGAAACGAAAACTTTATTGCGACAGAAATATAATTTAGTATATTTTATTCCCTTTTTAGTGTCTTTGACCTAATCACGAAAGTTCCTTAAAAAAGAGCCCCTTTCTTCCTCATAAGAGAAATCCTACAATGCACAACATTTCGCGAAAAAAATATAGGAGATATTCAAAATATTTATTTTAAGATATCGTTTGTTTACAGCTGTTTTCATTTACACCTGCGTTCTCGCAGGTTGTTTTCGACGTCGTACTTGGTTTTTGGTGGACGTCAATAAAACCGTAAGGCTCCTACAGACGAGCACATTTTCTTTGACAATTTTTTATGTGAAAAATGTTTTACAAGTGACAAATACCAGATTGTATTTGCAACAAATTTTCTACGGCAAATTTTTCTTGTGACAATTATTTTTTGACCGTCTGTAGGCATTAAGAATTTTCTTGCGAGAAATACTGTAGCCAGGCGCGGATTTAGGGGAGGGGCCGGACGGGCCGCGGCCCCCTCTTTTAGTGGGACAGTGACGTTTATAAAAGGCTATACATCGGCGTAAAGTGAAAATATTTGTTTATAGTCATGTCAGACCGAGCGTTACTCATAATAATTGACACAAAAGATGAAAACAGGACCAAAATTGTTGCTTCATTCATGAGCAGAGGAAGTTGTTTTTTTAAAAAAACGAGGACCCACTGATTCTTCGTTAATAGATTTCAAAAATTCATTTTT
>JAOEHV020167714.1:0-27842 GCA_025447995.2 Isaurus tuberculatus | reverse complement strand
TTACTAATAGACCACTAGTAGCGTAGCCAATCAAAATGCAGGATTTGCAATAGTCCACTAGTTGGGTGATACTAATGACGTATATTCCACGTGTTCCCCTATCTAGTTATTGCTACTCTTGTCATCATACCTGATTTCGTGGCCCACACGAAATTTCCGATGCCTTGCTTTGCTGTTCCTGCCACGCAGTGCCTTCTGGGTAGGTATCATTCTCTGTGACGTCAACTCGATACCACAATGCACCTACAGTAACCATGCGAAATATGTAAATTAATTGAATAAAATAATGAAATAAGATTGGGAAACAATAAAATAAGACTAAAAACAGACCCCTGAGTGTGGAAAAGAGTTCGTTTTTAAGAACAGAATTCGCAGAGCTCCTATTACCCATAATAAATTACATTTGTTAAAGTTTTTAAACCTGAAAAAAAAAATTGCATCTGATTATCATCCATGGGCTCACCGTAACAAATCTCTCCAAAACTTCATCCGAAGGAAAATTAACAGTTGACTAACTCGGTTGATGTGTTGGTTTTGTTTCCAGTAAACTTAAGAGTAAAAGTATGGAAGAATACTGACCAAACTTATCGCGGGCCCATACTGACAGTTTCCCAGCGGAGACTTGTTCCATATGTGAATGCCTTTCACTGATGTGAAACCATCGATCTCCTAACACGGACAAGAGAATCAGTTCTAATACAATTAAAAAGTTTGAAACTATTATCACATCATGCATCATACTTCTGCAACATGCAAAAGTTCATGTCAATATGAACCAGTTACGTTTAGCTCTACATGTTTCTTTTGGCGCTTCTATAAACCAACAAATTTCCTAAGTCGAATTTTCTTGCTATTGTCGATGTTCATGTTCTCAGTCCTTGGTAGCACATCCATACTAGTAGTGCTAAATAACGTTCGTCAAGGCGTAACGCTTGTTAGATATGCCTGGAGCATAGAAAAATTCAGATAGCACATTGATGCTAGTGCTAAATATTTGCATCCACTAAAAAGGACACTAAGACCATGTTGGTATCGAGCATTAGCGCTTAGATCTACTAGAGATAATGGAGGCCTGATAGTTAGCTGCAGAGAAACAGAGAGTTGTTTCTGTCGTATGAGGCCTCGCTAGTACGGCATAGAGCTAATAAATCCGCGGGGTTCCAACAAAGACCATCAAGAACAGTAAATGCGCAAGCCTTTCGGATGTAACTGGAAAGATTATCAAAAAAATTGACAGCACCTGTGTGCTAGTAAGAAAGTCTTGCATCCACTGAAAAGGGTTCTGAGGCAATGAGCCTGAGAAATAATTAACAGCCGTGGACAACTGTTTTGGCCTAATTATCAATTTTAGTGGCGACAAGTATTTATGTTTAAGAATATCTTTCCAGAAACATCCAAAAAGCACTAGGCTTTCAGTCTTCACTGTTCACACTACCTGTTTTCTTGTTTGCAGAGAAGCCAGCCCTGAAGTAAGCTGTATCATTAATGGCTATAGACCAGACACGGTGTTTGCATCCTATGGAAACACTTTTAAATGGAACATCTGTAGGAATGTGCTCCCAGCTCGTACCCTGAATAGACAGAAAATAAATGGCAGACTTTTAAGTAACGCAAGTAGAAACCTGAAGTATAATAATAAAGACTTCTATATAGCATGGTGTAGTAATGTATACCATGGTATTTTATAGCTTACTACAGCGCAGTGTATCATAATATAACATACCGAAAATAACATAAAGATAAGATAGCATAGCAAAGCACAGCATAGCCCAGAACAGATTAACATAGTACGGCACATCATGGTGCAGTAATAATACCAATCATACCAATACCATTGTATTTTCAAGCTTGGTATAGCGCAGTGTATAATAAAGAACTCAAATTGTTATAACATAGCGAAACATAGCATGAAAATAAGAACATATTAATAACATAGCATAACAAAGCAAAGCATAAATAATATTATATAACATAGCATAGCACAGAGTAGAATAACATAGTGTTCACAGCATAGAACAGTACAGCATAACATTGTTTGGCAAGGGAGAGAATAATTTACAAAAGATAGTTTACAAAAACTTTTTTAATATTTAAAATAGTCTTTTTTTGCATTCGAATTTGTCCGAGAATATTTGCGTTCAACGTGAGGAGCACTGCGCAAAATAATCTTGACATTGAGGTTGGAATGCTTCGATGTAGGCGTTTCTTTTTTCTTGCACGTTTAACGAATTAATTTGAAGGAAGCAATTTTACATTACTTGGTAAGTTTAATTATAAAAACGGTTAATGATCATGAAATGATCAGCTACTTCTGAAGCATGCAGAGAATACGATATTCTAGCTACAAAGAAGCGAACATGGCATGTGTAATTGTCCTGTGAGCGGAGGAAGTTCGCCAACAAGCATGTTTAATTATTTGAGTTATTCAAACGCAGTTTATAAACTTTAACTACTCCTAGTTCAAACCAGTAAATAAGCAACGTAGGTCAAGAAGGTTGGATAGAAGACCCTTTCCAGTCACTGTTTGGTCATTATGCAAGAAACAACATCAACAAAAAGATCAGCATTTTATCGTACACTTAGAGGATACATACATTAAATATATTCATAAAAATTAAATCAAGTAATTTCAAAATTAAAAGAACACAGCTGCTAAGAAGTAGTAGAGATCGAATCAACGTAAACGCGTAGACAGTAATACAAAATTCCCAGATCAAAAAAGGATTTTCAGTCGCAATGAGACCCGTAAAAATTTCAGCAAAAAACACAAAGATTCGACCTTGGATTGTAAAGGTGATAAACCATAAACTCCATCTAAGCTGGCACGGAAAATCAGGAAATATTACCTGGGGACATTTGCGAGTAACTCCATGGCGGAACAGCACGTTGCCCTTCACGTCCACGGCCCATACAGCAATGTACTCATCCACCGAGTCATTGGAATCAATCTGGATTGAAACATCTTGTAGTTTTACAGGCGGCGTCACTTGAATCCATGGACCTGTTGTAGTAAGCTTGCATTTCCTACAAGATGAGCATTCGGCCAAGTTCAGCCATTTACAATTTACAATCAAACTTTAAATTATTAGGGACCTTAAGCAAGGACGACGACGACGACGACGACGGCTACGAGAACGTTGTCAAAAAAAATATTATTTCCCGCAACTATTCCAAGTCGTTCGGCATATAGAAAATGTGTATCAACATTGCACGAATGAAATAATTGGTATGAATGCTGTTGCTGTTTGTAGAATAAATTCAAAATTCATTGTAAGGTACTTGCGTATAACCTCAAATTTTCCCAACTCACGTCGTTGTCAGGAAAAAGAATGGATAAAAAGAGTGGGGCGTGCAGAACCATTGTTTTTGTTCATTAAGACTATTGTTTCATGGCGTTTTCATAGCCGTGCTCGTCGTCCTTGCTTAAGTTCCCTATTTTATGAAGTGTGTATACATTGCTTGACACTGTCTGGAAGCTAAGAACCAAATTCCTAAACGAAAGGTTGCAAACCACTAACATATCTAGACAGCGAGGCGAGAGATATCGGCCTGAACTTTGAAGAGCTGAAGCAGGCCATGTCGGAAAGACCTAACTGAACAATTGTTTCTAGCAAGAAGCCGGTGGATGTTAGCTTACTTGTATTTAGTTTCAAGACAATCCCACAAATTTCAGAATTCCGCCATCCCCAAATTTATTCGGCCCGCGGTGAAAAATATAAGAAAAAAAAACGATGAAATAGAACTGCTATTAATGAGAGACTTAAGTTGGATTAAAGCTAAAAAAAACTTACAAAAGTAATCGTATTTCTGCATTTATACTTGTGGCCAACTGCTGAATGATGGAGATTCTTTAGCTTAAAAATGAAAAATAATTAAGGACAGAAAATTGTACCTGTACCACCGGCGCCGTCTCACATAGTCGTTCCAATTTTTCTCAGGATGATAACTCCTAAAAGATTAATAAACCGAATGATTAGTATTTAAATTTGTACAATGTCAAAGCAAACTAAATTACTTTCATAGAACTTCTGACAAGTTAAACTTCAGAAAAAAAAAGCGTTCAATAATAACGCTCAAAAACTTTTAAACGTCTTAATTTTTGTCAAAACTACACCGATAATACGTTCATATATGCTAGAAGCCGAACGTTACTCCTTCCTCAGTAACCTCGCTAAAGCAACGCTGTAGTCTCTCTGACGAAGGCTTAAGCCTGGTTTTCATATAATCTTTACACTCCACACGTCGGAGACGTACGCTACTCACGGCGATGTTATAAATATTGCAATCTTGGTTTGTCTAAATCACGTGTGGCCAGCTCACTGGTGGCGGCGTGGTTGGCGCAGCTGGTAAGATCTATGCGTTCCAACTACAAGGTCCCAGGTTCGATTCCCGGCTCTACCGAAATTTGAACATTTGTGTGACCTTCTTTTCCGCAAAAGCTCATTCAGCTTTCCGTCCTTACTAGGTCAGTAAATTATGAGTTCCAGTTTCGGCTGAGAGCTAACCTGCGATGGATTAGTGTCCCGTCCAGGGGGAGTCAAGGACTCTCATCCGCTTAACACTACATAAACCAGAGATAAGCGCCGGCTCCATGGGCCACAAGGCTCGGAAAAGGATTTAGCTTATAGCTAGCAACTCGCTGACGCCAATATTCTTTTAAAAAATATATGACAGGGTAATTATTATATTTAAGAATTTGAACAAATTTATTACATTCGCCCATGATAAAATGGCTTTCTTGATCGACACTGATCAATCAAAAAACGTTAAATGCACTAACCTGTTGTGCTATAATACATTTGGCCTTCAGCTTTGAAATATTACTTTCGATTTTATCAACGATTTTATAACGTTCAGGCATCGCCGTCAGTAGATTAGGAAGTTCACGTTACGAGGGTTAGCACTTCTTTAGCGTAACTGGCAAGAGTTGATTAAGTCGCGTGTTTAACTACTCGCCGACCAGTTAATATTATTTTAAAACTTTTTCGTTTATTAAGGCAGCTTCATAATATATTTACCACAATGATTAAACATTTCAACCACGCGCTGAATTAAGTGTCTATTCGATTGAAATTTTAAATATGAATTTGTTCCTTAGATCCTTGTCGAAAAAGAGGGAAATTACAAAAAAAACCAGTTGTTTGATACGTCACTGGGAAAAAAATTGTAAAACTAAAACACATGAACATTAGTACAAACCTTCTCTGTCTAACGTTTTGAAACAAGAAAAGCAATTATTAAGCTTTATTGCCTTGCTTGGTTACATATCATATGGACCACTCTTTAACTATTCTGATAAACTTCAGACACATCAATAGATCGTTGAGGTCTCTTTCTACTACCTATCGTTTGAGTTCCTTATACCTTGGGAAATCCACAGCGAACTGCCATCCATCGTCGTCTGTTACCCCTGGTCTAGTCTCCTGTGTCCATTGACCACTCCATTGCCATTGACTCGACGGGAGAGGATACCCTTCTTTGGTCCTCTCGTATACCCCTGACCCGTCACTCCAGTTCCAACGGTCACTCGGGAGCCGCCTGTTTTAAAGAAACCATATTGAATGACGTCTCCCTACGCCAACCTTAACTACGTGTATTGAAAACGATTGGAAATACCTGTCTGAGAATCCTTCAATTGGGTTCCATCGCTGGTTCTCGTAAATGAAGTGGATATCAAAATCTTCTTGCTGATAAATCCCAAAAGAACTGCATGAGAATCCCGTGAAAATCCCTCCACCATAACCACCTGTGTAAGCATACGGTACACCGTCATACCCGATGCCCCACACCACTCCTCCACATCCAGCTTGCACGCGCTTCATGTGGCCCCCGACTTGGCGCCAATAGAGCTGATTCGGTCTCAAGGGCACCTCCACGGGAGGGGGCTCGCTAAAGAACACATCTCCACTAGTACTTACGGCCCAAATTGATCTCGACGATGCAGGCCCCTCCGATTTATGGACTTGCGCAGCAGCATTGGCAATCGACGTCACCCAGTCATTCAAGTCCTTTTCCCTACCAAGGGAAATAAGTAGCGGTGTTTTGGCGAGAGTTTTTAGTGGAGTATGGACTGCAAAGCAGTGATTGCGTGACATTTTTTGACAAATATTAACACAAGTGATCTCAATGAACGGGATGACCACTTCTTGGTATACAGAGCTTTTCTCGTGGTAACACAACAGGGCGCCAGGTCTGTCTTTGTCTCCGGGATCAAGTTTTATGACGCAGTCACACCATAAATTGTAAAACTTGTCCAGCAGCAGAAGACAATGAGTTTTCTTAAACCACGTCCCCTACAAAAAAGTAAAAACAAACCAAGCTTTTTTTACCTCTTTTTCGAAAAAAGGCTTCCGCAAAAACATTGAGGACAAAGATACAACGATAAGGCAAAAAAATTATTTTCTTCTCTTTTCAAAAGTTTGTTTTCGTCTGTCTCATCAGTTAATGCTTACCATATACCAGTACTTTTAACGTATTGCAACATTTTATACTGTCTTTGTTAAACATTATTCAACGTTAATCGTGATCTATAATGTGCTACTAAAAAGTGTAGCATAACCCTGTATTGTTCCCGCCAAGTGAGTAATATGAAAAAAAAATTAATTAAATAGGCAAGTACGAAATCTTTTTATACTTTAGCAAAATTTTTGCAGATAAATGACTGAAAACTCAGCAAGCAAGCTTCACATTTTATTTTTGTTGTACCGTCCAAATTATAAAACTAAAGGAATTATGTGCCCAATTAATTTCGTAAGTTATATTTAGAATAATTTTGTGGAATAAAACGGCCTAGATTTAGCGTGAATGACTCACGTGGGATATTGCTTTCTCGTAGCTGGCGAACTGATTCACTTCTTGTTCATCTCGTCCACGCAGTAAGTCCAGCACGTTCTTTCTCCAGAATGCATTACGGTACGAGCTGCCAACACCAACCAAACTCATACTGCTGTTTGACGACACAAGTCGTTTATGATTTGACGAGAAAAAGGCTGTATCAACGTCACATGATCCGCTTGAAAGCCACGTTAAAAACTCGATGTTACCAGGAAGACTGGGTTTGTCCATGCCTTCTTCGCAACCCACGTAACTGGAACATTCTACAGGGAAGTTTAGAACAGTAAAGGCGTGTTCACACTAGAGACGCAAACGCAAGCGCAGACGCAGACGCAAGCGCAAGGACATTCACACCAGCGACGCAAGTGATGCAAGCTACGCAGGCGAAGACTTGCGTCTGCGTTTGCGTCATCCCCATTCACACTTGGAAATTTGTGAAGCAAGAGCAAACGCAAGCGCAAGGTGCGTGCAAGAAAAAGGAAATTTTCCTTTTTCTTGCGTCTGCGTCTGCATCAAGTTACATTCACACTTGTTTTTATTGCTCTTGCGTCTGCGCTTGCGCTTGCGTCGCTAGTGTAAAAATATTTCATGCTTTTAACCTTGCCGATTTCATCGTTCCTTCGAAAAAAGGCTAAACATATTAAAACATAGTTGAATAGTTAAAATTTCTTAATGCACTATTAGGGGCTGCTGGGATTTGAAAAAAAAAACATTATTTAACGTCTCTACACGCAGGGAGTGATTGCCCATTCTCTCGAGCCAGAGGCTCTTGTTTTGCTCCTCGACGGCACAGATTTTGATGTTGAAGTCAATTCTATGAAGGGAGGAAACCGGAGATCCCGGAAAAAAAAACCCTCGTTGTCAGAATTTGATCGTCAAGTCTCAGTCCACGTGCGAACTCCAGGATTCGCACTTGGGTCCACAGTGGTGGGAGGCGTGCGTTAGTGCAATGATAGAATCTCTGCATTCCAATCACATGGTACAGAGTTCAAATCTGGGCTTCTCGAGAGTTAATACTCTTGGAGGCATATATGAAACAACAACACGGCTCGGCCCAAGCCTGATATATGCTTGTATATAGGCTTGGGTCGAGCCGTGTTGCTATTTCATATATGCCTCACATTTGGTGTTATTCAGTGGATCTGAGCCTTATATTGAGGTAAAACACACTACAGTAGTATTAGGCCGCACTTGCATTTCACTTGACGATAGAAAAATTGGACCCATGAGGAATCCTTACGCGTTAACCAAATCAACTAATCACGAAACCGCCATGTAGCCAGCGTGGTAGTCCCTGATGATGTAATGGTTAGCGCTCCTGAGTAGAAAACAGGGACACGTGGGTTCGATTCCCGCTCGTGGCATATACCAATTTTTCTAACAAGTATAGAAAAAAACATTCAGACTTCAACTGGATTCGAACCTCTTACTTCTGCGCACTCATACAAACTGAGCAACGAAGCCAGAGCTGTTAGGAGCAGGTCAGTTCTAGCAGACTCATCAATGTCATTCCGAGTTGAACAAAGATTATTTTGATTGACTTTATACCACGGTTTTTAGTAACAACGTTAAGAATGTACTTTTTGAATGGTTTCAAGAAAAAAATATTGGCGACTACAAGTAAAACACGTGACTTAATCAACATTAGGTTGAAATGATAAATCATCGCCGTGAGTAGAGTAAGAAGCTGACGTTAAAAGCACTAGTCCGTCAGAGCAGCTGAAAATGCTGAGATACTACCAGGTTTTTATATTTTATTTAAGGGAATAAAACAGCCTCGCGCGTGTTTCTAGACAAAAAAAGAAAACGCTATGACGTAGTAGAACACGAGAAAAGTGAAGCGAAGCCTTGTTTTCTCGCTGCTTTTCGAGTGTCTATACGTCATAGCGTTTTCTATTTTTGTCTAGAAACACAAGCGTTGCTAAAAACCGCAGATGTATAAAATCAAACAGAGTAATAGAAGAGTTTCATAAGGACCAAAACTGAATAGATAAAATCGCCAGGATAATTGTTACTGATTAACCTAGCTTTGCTGACCATAGCTGTTATTGTGTTCTAATCCAGCTGGAATCTGGTCTAACTCTGTCGTCAAGTTTCGCTGGTTGGTCCTCCGGCTTGTTTTAATAACCTTCCACTGCCGTCCGACCAGCTCTTCATTTGTGACGTCAGTCCGGAAGTACAAGTGATCTCCCAGGGTGCTTAGGGCAAATACCTGTAAGTTGTAAGGATGAAAACTATAATATTAGTGAAATTGCTGACTTCTAGTGAAACCTATAGTTGCAGTAAAAAAAAGTATTTATTGTAATAATAATGATAATAATTTCATTGGTTAAGCTTTTATCTTTATTTACTCAATCTATCAATAAACAAATGAACACTAACCATTAAACTACTACATATAAAGTTCTACATCTACATAAAACACAGTTACATAACTTCTATAACTATGTAGTAAAAAAATAAAACAATGTTTTTCATTCAAGTTCCGAAAATTTTCAAGGTGTTACTTAAGTTACATATATTTGTAGGTTTGGAAGATGAAAACGTAAAGGCGAAGTACGGTGGTATTACAGCGAATGTTCGATATTCTTAAACACATTTTTAGCTCGCCAAAATTGTCAATTTCGACATTACTAATTGCTTTCTAATAAATTCATAACTTCTATGTATAGACATACACGATTTTGTTGTATTTCTGTTCAACTTAGAAGTTCGAAAATTTTGGCACGAAGTGTGTTATGGTTAGGCACGAAGTGTCTCTAGCCTTGGCACGAAGTGTCCGGTAACCGCCCTTTTCAGTTGACGTAAGGTTTGTTTTTCATATGTCTCTTTGCCTCTTGTTGTTTTCTTTCATACTTTACGCGCAAAAAGAGTCCAAAGTATCTTCGTCAGCGTTTGCAATAAGTTTTAATCCTAATATCAATGACTTCTTGCCTTTAGATCATACCATACCATAAGCGGATGCTGTAAGAGTAATGTTTTCGAACGGCCGTTTTTTTCCAAATTTTTGACGATCAAAACTCCACATCATACAGTTGTCTTTGTTTATTACTTCTACAAAAGTTAATTATTTCATTCTTGTGCGGCTACCTGGTCATTTGTTCCAACAGAAAGAAGTGTAAATTTGCCAACCATTTCAACCCAACTAACTCCAGTAGCCTCTTCATTGGATATCTTCGCCTTGTTTGTGCTCACTCCTTTTCTAAACCACACCTAGTAAGAATTTCTTTTGTTACTTGATTTCGCATGTCTGGAATGTCTTGTAGTTGCAATATTTTCAAACTTTCCTTAAATATAAAAAAACTATGTTCCGATAACGGAACAAAAGACTACGTCGTTTAGAAAAACCTTTATAGTCAACTAATGTTTTATATGTTATTTTGGTGACACAAAGAATACAGAATTGACTTTAAAAGTTTGACCTAACACATTAAGTTAAGATTAAGGTATAGGAAACTAACACCATTACATATAAACGTGAGAAACTGTGTTCAAGTTAAAAAAAATGATAATGATGCTGGTGGTGATGATGATAATGGTTTTGGTGGTGGTGATGGTGGTGTTGATGGTGATGATGGTGATGGTGGTGATGATGGTGATGATGGTGATGGTGGTGATGGTGGTGATGGTGGTGTTGATGGTGATGATGGTGATGGTGGTGCTGGTGGTGATGGTGGTGTTGATGGTGATGATGGTGATGATGACCAAAGCTTAAAGAGTACAATCATTAACAGAAAACTGTCCAGAATTAATTGAGTTTAAATCTCTTGTTGTTTAGGGCTTACTTGCGATGTGTTTAATAGCAACTCATTACTTACATTTCCATCCTTGGTTAGGGCCCAAACACTGTTAACTCCAACTGAAACCTGAAACAAGCTGCACGAGGGCTTTGGCTGAGCCACCTCCAACCACTCTGTACCTAAACAAAACCATTACAATCAAAATTAAAGCTAAGAACTAGAATTTGTGAAAATGGGTAATGATAACTGAATCAGTTGTGCATAAGTGTTAAGGTAAATGGTGCAAGAGGGAGAGGAAGACAGTGTATGAATTATGGGCGAGTTAATCACCAAAGTTAGAAAAAGACAAAAGACACAAAAACTTGAAAAAAAAGGCATCTTAAGACTTAACCCCCATCAATATCATGGATGTGTTGAAAATAATAAATGTGTTAGAGTTTTATGGACATTGAATTTCATTTCACGGTTGAGGTGTGAAAAATCAGTGGTACGATGTGGTTTGTGCTGTTGTTGGTCCATAGGAAACAAAAACTAAAAAAGGCTTTTTAGGTAAACGCAGGCCCAAAACTTTCTTGGGCATGATGAGCAAGAACTGCCAGCAGTTGGGTAATATCTGTTCCTAGCAGTTTTGAAAACACCACATGGTTCCTGACAGACAACATCAACTTACTGTACCTGTGGGTTCATGGTATGTGACTCCGATTCGAACTACAGCAACACCTTCCCATGTTACACCCCAAACCACCCCAGTTCTACTGATTGACAACTGAATGATAGAAACACAAGGTGATTGAATTTCTCTCCAGAACTTTCCCTCTGGACATTTCTCTGTGTTTACAGCTTCTCGGTAAACAACCTGTAAATTCACAATTACGATAAATGTTGAATAATATAAAAATTACATTGAAAAGAAGAACCAGCTGATAGTTAACATCAACTAAAGAAATCTAGTGTTTCTAATTGGTAACTTTTAAAAGCCATTAAATAGGTTTTAATTGCGGTCAATTCGATTTTGCTCTGTAGCCTTAATGAACTAGTGCATAATGTGTTTCTCTTAAAAGTAGTTCTTCTTTTGCTTTTTCTGTAATACGTTTCTTTTTCCTATGAACAGAGGTTTGCACATTTTATTTATTTTAATATATTTTTCCTGGCCCATGCCACCTTGATTAGGTTTTGCTACCTGTGGTGCCAGGTCTGTTATTACTGTATCCTGTGCAAAATATAATAAGGTTGTCTTGTCTTGTCTTATCAAATGTTGATTTTGGTCAATGCAGACACTAAAATTAGTTAAAATGGGACCATAAGGTTATAATTAGATAAATAAAATAATATAAATAGAATATGTATCAATGGCCAAATATGAGGACTGAATTGCCTCATTTAGTATCACTCAATTAGTCTCTGGCAAAATTGCATTAATAATGTAAGAAATTATACTAAATAAATTGAAAATTATTTTATTCCAAACAGAAAAGTGTGTTTTTGCTAATTTGGGACTATTGAAAAGCAGACCCCTATTAGACCCCAATGAACCTTGCTAGTCAAATGGAACATAGTAATTGTGCTGCATAATACATTAGTCTGTTAATCTTTTGAAATCATTATTTTATCCTTTAAAAATTTGTGAACCCAGCACAATATGTAATTATAAATAGTGTAGAGACTATCAAATCTAGTCCTTTTTACATTCCTTTGACTTGTACAACTTCTCATACATGAATGAACACTTTGAGAACATATTTAGTTTGAACCATAATATAAAAATATATAATATTAATTATATATTATTTTATAATGTAAAAACCAAAGATGCAGTTGTAATATAAGTTTTTTATACATTCAGTGTCATATGAAGTAAATTTCTAATCAAGTTAATACATATTACCTTTCCATGGAAGCTGACACCCCAGACTGCCAGATAACCAGGCTCGATTCCTGGAATGTCTGTTCCACCAATAACAATGTCTTGAAATGGCTGCTTAGTTGGGTCATCAGTAATACCAGGAATCTAGTTCAACAAGTCATATAAATTAACCAAACATAATGCAGCTAAAATGAATCACTTGACAACAGTAATTCCTGAATGCCATGCAACTAAAATGGTTGCAAGAATGACATTGACAGTGAAAATGTTTAAAACCTTGGATTCTTGCCACTTCATATAAAAACAAACAACCAACTACAAGCAGTCAGGGGAGAGCATGGTAAAAAATTGTTTGCTGAATTATACCTTTCATCCCCTGGCAATTTATCAGCATCTAACTTCTCCTTACATAACTCAAACAAAATAGTATAACTCGTAATGAGAATTTTGGAATTGATCAAGTGGAATAAGCTGTGGAAGTTGAAATGCAAAATTCTCCCAAATTACTTCTGTAGAAAGTATGGAACTCAGTTGGGAGAATTTGCCAACACACCATTTGTCGTGTTTGGGGCTTAAAGGGTTAAAACTATTGACAGCAATAATACACTAAAAAATACCTTGATTAGTTAACCAACTCTATTAATCATCCCTAAATAAATTATATTAAAAAATGTAATTTAATCAACTCTGGTTGACATGTTTAATCACCATCTCCAGTAGAGTAGGAAGCTGGCATATCGAGCATAAGACCTTCATCAGAGCAACTGACTATTAAACAAATGCTAACAATTGAAAACCACAGCTTCCTATTTCTTTACTTTTGACAATGGATAAACATTATTATTACAACCTTGAGTAGATTAAACAACATGTTTTTCCCACTCGCCAAGGCAATTTTTTTAGGAAAAAGATTTTAAAAAAAAGTTCACTTGATACTTGCTCAAAAGGAGTGCAGAAAATTAAATAAATTATGCAATATTTGATTTGTTTTAATATTTTATTTGAGAACATTTTATTAATTCAACATAAAATATATATTAATTATTTAAATTTCTAATTTACTTTGTTAAAGTTCATGTGGTTTAAACATTTCCATAAAAAATAAATAAAAATTGATCTGAGTCAAGTTTATTTGTTTTTACAGTCAAACCGGATGTTCTTTTGCCGACAACATTTCAAACTTCCACCATAACATTGGTAATTTGATTGGCAGTTTGAGTGGAGCAAGTTGCAAGCTGCTTGTGGGCATTTTGCTCAATGCATTTCCTAGCTTGTGGCTACAACTGTGATTTCTCTTGAAAGTGCTGCTGCTGCAATATTTTGAGAATAGATTTGTGAGTTTTTACATTCTGAGGAGCCACTCAGCAACATCAACAAGCCTCTTAATTGTGTGAAAAAAGCCATGATTTCAGTTCTTCAAGATGTAAACAACAAACAAATAGTAGTATCATACAAAGATGTGTCATTGGAAACATTTTTTATAAAATTAATATTTTACACCAGATGACCACAAGGCAATTATTCATTCCTTTTCTCAAGTGAAGCAGGATGATTGCAATGTATGTGAGCCATGGAAGCTACAAAATTCGCAACTTATGTACACTGACATCAAATAAATTTTGAAAATCATGTGTGTGGGTTCCAACTTGCTTTGCTCAAACTGCCAATCAAATTACCAATGTTGCGGTGGAGGTTTGGAAGGTTATCATCAAAAGAACATCCGGTTTGACTGTAATTCTTCTTCTACCTTTAGCCATTGACCATAGCCATCAAATCGATAATATCTTGACCATTTTCTTCTCCTCACACAAGAGCTTTTATGTTTCTTGGGATAGTAAGTTCTTGGAAAATCTAATGCATACTCCCAACCCTGAAAGGCAACATTACTAGTCAATCAAAGTTATATTTCATCATCATCATTTGGTGTTGTCTGCTCCAAGCAGTTGGACTATCATGGATCTCCATTGTTTCCTGCTGTAGGCCTTCCTCACACATTCTGCATATCCCAGTTCTGTCCACTCCTTGATGTTATCCATCCACATTGTTCTTCGTCTTCCTCTTCCTCGTTTTCCATTGTGTTTTCCTTCTAGCAATAGTCTTTGTATTCCATCTTTTCGTATTATATACCCAAAGTATGCCATTTTTCTCTGATTGATTGTTGTTATTAGTTATATTTACTTAATAATAATGATGTTAAATTCATGGAGAGGGAAATAGGGACAGTCAAGGGGAAGAGATGCTACACATGCAAACATGGCTGTCCCAATGGAAACTGGCTTTTAGTTAGCATATAGCATAACTATCTGTTGGTATAACTCTTGACATTTGAATAAATTATGGTAAACTGCTAATAAATTTCATGTTGTGTGAAGCATTGGCAAGATTAATTTTTACAGTAACTAATAAAATAAAATCTGTTCAAAATTTTATAAAGTGGCAAAGTTCACTTAAAGTATCACCAATTTAGAATGGTATAACTGAAAGTAAAAAACTCACACCAGTTCAGTAATGATCTAAGATTATCTCAAAAAATATTAAAAGTTTGGGATGCTTCACGGGGAAAGAAAAGAAGCAGTGAATGCTTTGGCTCTGTTTCTAACTTGTACAAACTCTAGCTTGCAATTGTTCAACTTAATGTATGGTGGCCCTGTAAATAGATTTTCAAAAACAGTAAACCAATAATCAAAATAGTGAAAATTACCTAAAAATGAAAAGTAATCAATGCAAAGTATGTACCTCAATGTCCCCAGGTATTCCTCGATCAATGTACCAATCTGCTTCCCAGGCCCAATTATCTGAGGGCAGTATAAAAGATTTCTTTGGCTGATCAGTTTTGCCATCTTTGCTACTCCAAGCCCAACGGTCTGATCCAAACATCTTCAGAAAAATATTAATGTTAGCAATAAAAAAAGGTACTAACTGAATCTGAGTTTTTTTTTTTTGGGGACAATGATTGTGAACATTTTAAACAACTAATGAAGGAAAGAGAAAACAACTCAGAAGATGCATTTTATTTAACTAAAACTAACCATGAATTCTTAATCCCACACTTTAAATACAACTAAAGTATGTACAATTACATTGTGCATTCTGAACATAAAGCTTAAAAATTAAAAACATAATATCAAGAACATAACACAAAGTTGAGATGGAGCAATGAACTTTAATTTATTTCATACACCAATGAGAATCACAAAAAGGTTTCTAGGCTTTTCATCACACTAGACTGCTGCCCCCTAAATAGTAAAATTACATTTATTTTGTGTGAATATCAATTGAAATGGAAAACCTCAAGTACTTTATACTGAGCCCCTGGGGGAGGAAGACTCCGTATATATTGTAGGGCAGGGACAATTGTCAGAAATTTTCAGAAATATCTCTAAAAGATACCGTAGTCTTACGAAGGTGGGCATGGGTTAGGGTTAGGCCTAAAAGATACCAGCTAAAAATGAACAAATTTATAATTTTTGAGCATTTTTAATAGTTCCAGAGACGTCAACTTCAAACAACTTCTGTTATTATTGTGTAATATGTTAGTAAAAATCTTAAAAAAACACCCTAAAAGATACCAGATCCCTGATTTTGACCCCTAAAAGATACAACAATCATCCCCGCCTGTTGCCAACTAGAGTTAATTCCCCCCCAGTTGCATGATCAGGATAGTGGACATTTGGATTAAAACTTGTGGATAGGGTGTTAAGTGCTGAGCTTCTGGAGTGGGTTGGAATTGATGTTGGTCTTGATCTTGAGGAGTTGGTGACAAGGACCAAAATAAGGTGGTAGGATATGTATTTGTGCACAGGAAGATCAGTACAACCCTGTACGGCAGACCTGTTCCTAACTCAAAAGTAAAGGGATCTAGGGTAGGGAATGGACATGGATGCAGGGTGTAGAGGAGGATTTGAGGTGGATGGGAATTGTAAGTTATGATGAGGCTTTAGATCGTTGCAAACGGAAAGCAGACATCCGGAAACCACATCCTGACCCCAGCAAGCTAGGAAGAACCGAAAAAGGCATCAAAACAGTTGTTGTTGGAAATAAAAATGGCAGTATTAATTATAATACTTACAGATTTGTGTGACCATCCATTCAAAACACCCCATCTTTGATTCTCGTACGTTTCCACTCTCACTCTAACGGGAACTTCAGTCGGGTGAACGTACAAATATGGTTCTTGGTTAGAATTTACGGCCCAGGCACAGCTCTCGACTGCCGATACACGTTTAAAGCAGTTTCTTGACCCAAGTTCTGGAGAACTAATGTTTTTCCAAGAGTTCTCACGTAAATTGACTAAAAACACTCTACCTTCTCGATCTATAACCCACAGTGAACTACCTGTCGATTCCATCCTTCACCTTGCACGTTACATATTGAAACGTTTCCCATTTCAATCGATTAATTAATGCATGATTTCTTTCCAGCAATCCTAAAGGTACACTTCTTCTGAATTGTAAAATTTAATCCCTTAAATTAAAATATTTTTTCTTAAAAAAAGTTTACAAAAAATAACTATAAAAGTAAACATAACTTTTTTTAAAAAGCAAAACACGGCCAGGCGTTTCATCTTGGCGCACGCCACGCATTTCATTGTGTTTGGTACTGCTGACCAACTTTAGGGCGAACCATTAGATTTGGTGGGAGGTGGGGTGGTCACAAGCACTGAGTATGTATTTTTTTTTCAGGTGAATTTGCTGTGCATGATTTTTTTTTTTGATATATGACGTTTGCAGGATTTTTTTTTACATATTTTAAATATGCAAATTTGCCCCATTGCCTTGCAAGATTTTTTTTTTCGCAGTTATGTCCTTGCATGAATTTTTTTTTTGACATTATCCTAGCCTTGTGCATGCATTTTTTTTTTGGCAGTGACCACCCCCCCTCCCACCAAGTCTAATGGTTCGCCCCTAAATACAAATGATCTGCTCCCATCATCTGCAACCTCATATCTCAGTTTGTAAGAGTGCTGCATCGGTATCACAGAGGTCACATTTGCAAATCCTGAATTTTTTCTGGATTTGTCTCTCACAATTAATTATTCAAAATGCCTACATAACTAGAAAAATTATTTCACAATATAAATATATAAAATATAAATAAATAAATATACAATATTTGCTACAGTGTGTCACAGAGCAGGAGTACTGGTATCGTATTAGGACATTAAGTGGTCCCATTAAATACTTTATTTAACGTCTTTACGCACAGGGAGTGGGTTCCCAATCTCCCAAGCCAAAGACAGCACAGATTATGGCATGAAAGTCAATTCTATGGAGGGAGGAAAACCAGAGATCCAGGAGAAAAACCCTCAGAGTCAGATTGAGATCAGTAAATCTCAGCCTATGTGCAAACCCCAGAATTTAAACATACTCTAGTCCAAGCACTGAAAAAGTTATTATTATTTGTGAGATCTGGAATGACATCCTTGATGGTGACTCTTAAACTGCATATACTTTTTGCATAAATTGCCTGCTTGGTTTGATCTTATTATCCAAAATGTCTAATTAAAATGAGCAAAAGCTCTTTTAAGTGTTATTTTCAATGGTTTGAAACTTTGTTGTCTCCATTCTCGCTTGGCCAAAAGCTCAGATTTAAACAGCTATGATGTAGCTAGTAGTTCCAAATGACTGACTGAAGATTATGAGTGAAAAGAAGAAAAAGATGGCAAGGTAAAAATCATTTTCAGCCATGGGCCTAAATGTCAGACATTCTTTCATAAAAATGATCGCAAGGTCCAAGAAAGTGAAGGAAGAAACAAAACAATGCCACTGTGGAACAGCTGGCAATGTCATTAGACTCAAATTTGCCACCAGTCTCCGGAGGTATCATTTAGGCCTTTTTAGCAACATTGAAGGGTAAAAAAAGAATGGAATTTTAATTTCTTTTAATTACCAATTTTTCATTGTAACACATTTTGGAATCAGGGTGTTTCAAACTAGTGATTTATGTAAAAACAGTTTTATTTCATAATTTATACGCACTATAATGGGGACCAGTTTTGCAAAATACTTTGTTGTGCTCTATATTCTAAGAGAAGTTTATGGCAACATTTTGCTACCTGGAGACTAAAAAAAGATCTAAGAACCACTTTGCAACTGTTTGAAAAAGGTATTTCAGACCTTGAATCGGTAGCTGTTTGAATATACAGATCTCTACTCACTTTTCTTGTCCTCTCATCATCCAGTCCTCCAGTGTTTGGGTGAATTGTGTCAATATATGTGAGGTCTGTCAAATACATTCCTGCAAAATGAAGAAAAAGTGTGAATAAAGAAATTTCAGTTTCAGAAAATACTATCAGTAATAATGTTGTCATATTTTCTGCTACAGTTATAATGTTCAAATACTGTAAAATTAACACAAATCATTATTCAATTTTCATACACTGTACGCATTTCGATTTTCTGATTGGCCGATTTGTACCAGGTGATACTGGGTTATTAAGAAACAACCACCTTGATGTCATTTTCATGGTGTAATAGCCGTGGTGTAATTAAAATTCAACATACACTGCCATTATACCATGGCTTTGGCAACAGCTATTTCAAAGTTTGACGATTTTTGAGATGATAACATTTATTCTCTTATCGATGATGAGACCTCCCAAAACACAAAAAAAGCAACTGGTTGGGGAATATCGGTTTTGAAAGGAAAGCATGTGAATTTTAAATTTTTCATTGAAACTAGTTGAGGTGTTGTCAACATTTTTGCCAGCTTTAATTTATTCTTTTTGTATATTAAATTATTTTTTTTTAGAGTTTCAATGCAGACTGTTTCATTATGCAACTTTGTATTCAAATTGAATAATAAAAATGTTAACACACTCACTGATCGTGAATTATCAAGATTTTTTACCTGCACGAGTTCACCAACAATGAATGATTGTTAGTGAGCTTGTGCAGGTAAATCCCAATAATTCACTCGCTGAGTGAGTCAGCCTTTAATTATATACTAATGAAAACAGCAAACTTAACAGATCAGAGTTGGTGAACACATGAACACAAACCAAAACTTGTTTCATGTTTGTAGTTTTAAACTTTCTTATAAACCATTCTTAGCATTCTAATATCGATTGGCAAATTCTACCATTATTCTAATATGCTATTGCTGCAAGTGAGCTGCAACACATCAGATGATCATCATTTGTTTTAACCAATGGCTTTTCATCTATTTGCATTTCTGTATGTATTAACTGTCTATATAAACCCTTCATTTTCTCAGCTTTTTCAGATGCTCTGACGAAAGGCTCACGCTCAAAAAATCAGCTTCTTCATTCTTACGGCGATGATAATTTATTTATCAACCCTACTTCAAATGCCAAAAGCTGATTTTAATTAATTGTTAGTGCAAGTATTCATCAAGCTGAATGTCCTTTTAGAGGAAGACAATGTGCTTTTATGAGTCTTTGACAGCCTGACCAGCTGTGGTGAAGTTTAAGTGACAAACTTTGTGCTTTTTTGTGACCACACAGTCAATCAGATAATGTTGGTACCTAAAAGCCTTTGACGACCAAAGCATTCCTAATACAGATATTGTTGCTGACTTATTTATCCGACTGAGTACGTTGATCAATGATGATTGCAGATCCAACCAAATCAGACCGATCGCCAAACAAATTAAGCATAACATTATTGCTGAATTATTTGCCACATCAAGTCTACAATAATTAATTCAAATGAATTGCCCAAAAGAAACAATCTGTCATCTGAACTACTCAGATGTGAAGACACTAATAAAGTACGTAATTTATTTTTGATTTAAACACTTCATTTTTTTTTCAACAATTACAAGCATTGTAGTGATAGCCCGACTTATAGTGTTCTCCTCTGAGTTGCTTTCCTTGTTTCAGATGCCGTTTAGCTTTAACTCACTGGAAGCATTGTAGTGATAGCCCGACTTATAGTGTTCTCCTCTGAGTTGCTTTCCTTGTTTCAGATGCCATTTAGCTTTAACTCACTGGCTCATATTATGACAGCACATTGCATTCAGCTCACAGCACTTCACTTTCTATTAGAAACTTCAACGTAGTACTCTACTAAAAAGGATCTATACTGACAGTATTCTAACTTGTTTAACCCTTTCAGTCCCAGGCAATTTACCAAAGTTTAACTTCTCCTTACATAACTCAAACTAAATAGTATAACTCGTAATGAGAAACTTGGAATTGATTAAGTGGAATAAGCTGTGGAAGTTGAAAAGCGAAATTCTCCCAAACTACTTCTATAGAAAGTATGGAACTCAGTTGGGAGAATTTGCCAACACGCCATTTGTCGTATTTGGGGATTAAAGGGTTAATTTATTATTTTTGTGAAAACTTTAATAAAGAAAAACAGCCAAAAACATAATTTTATGTTGATAAATAAATATACAAACGATTAAATTTCATTTCCAAATTATACTTACCTAAATATGGTATGCATGGAAGTTTTGTGTAATTAAGATGCTCTCTCAACCTTGCTCTAAAAGTCACAAAATATAAATTAAACCAAAAAATGAAATAAGTATCACAACAGAAATAATTTTTTTTTCATTATTTGACAGAAACTGAGAAATTAACATATAAAATTATGGTATATTAGATAAAAAATATAATAATATATAATTTTGTAACGTAGACCATAAAGCAGTAAACATATGCCACAACCACAATTGGCATGTATCTTAGTTTATAACTCAAGGTTGGGAATTTTTTATTATTATTAATAGTAACCATAAATAGTACTGGCAGCTATTACACAAATTTTTTGACTAATCTTGTTTTCTTCATAAGGGGCAAGTAAATTTATAGCACATCAAACAATCCCTTGTAAAATTAGAAGTACAACTGCAATGTTTTTCCTTGCATTGAGCTGACTGACCTGTTTTCTTCTTCTGATACAAGTTCTCCCAACTTCTCAAAAGTTGATCTGTCTCTTCTGTTTATAAGCTGTGATAAATTTAGAAAAATTAGTTCTGTGGGTGATGGCTTTATATTACAACATTCATGACTCATATTCAATTTTTTTTAAAAACAGAAAAAAATTCTACATTGCTTAACTTTGTATTCTGTAGCCCTAAATAGCACACTAATTAATTGCAAATAATCTCCCAGATGAAGCTTGTAGTCATTTTACACACCACATAAAGATGGAAATCCCTATTTACCAGCATATTTACCTGACGAGCTAGAGAAAATTCAAAGAGGCACAGCTGAAGAATTATTTATCCGGATTTAAGTTATGAAGAGGCTCTTAAGAAATAAAGCCTTTCCATGCTCCACACATGACAGAATAAATTAACAGTGAGAGTGTAATAATAATAATAATAATAATATTTGTTTATTTCCACCATTCGCAGATTTCTCTGAATTACTGGTAGGGACAGACATGATTTACACTGACAACCATATAAATATAAATATAGCTAAGATAAAAATAGAGGTAAAGACAAATATAACTATAGAATTAGGTCACATATATCACACACAATGGTATCAGATGTGTTTACTTAATGATATAATTCAAGATACATGTAGTATTCATAAACTTCATCACCTGCTGCCAGCACTCAATAGTTGCCCTACATTAGTAAGATGCATGCACAAAGTTTAAAATTGATACCAATACAGTAATGTAAGACAAACAGATTTCTGTGAAGATTTATCATCTTTAATGTTGCAGCCACAACATGTGAGCACTTATTTTGGCATCTATATAGGCCATACACTGTACATAAATTTTAATAATCAACCTTTTTAAACTTTTACCTAATGTTTTTCTTCTTGTATGTAATTAAATATATGTAGAGTTATATATTTTTAATTTTAGAAATTTTAACAAAACTGTAAACTCATCTGTAATTCAGCCTTTTGGATGCCAAAGGTGTTTAATAAACTATCTATCTATCAAATATGAATAAGCTTTGGCAGAAAGTTAAAGAAGATAACACAAATGTTCAAGTTTGGTAGAGCTGGGCAGAAGAAGGCTAAGTGGCTGGTAAGCAGAGATAAAAAAAATAACTTAAAAAACCCAGTTATTATTTTAGAAAAGAGCCTACTACAAAATTGCCCCATGAATCAAAATCTCCTTTTTTCCTTTATCCAATACTGGGATTTATGAAGAAGGTATTCGTCATCTGCCTTCGTCGGTCTGTGATGAACATGGGAAGAGAATACTATAGTAGTTCTCTGCTCTGCTGGAACAGTGCTGCCTGTGGCTGAACAGGCTGATGTACGAAGAAGGTATAGTTCAACATTAAACACCAAATATAACCTGAGAAAAACTGACTGAAATAACTTACATTGGTTGTGATCGTGTGAGCTACTTTAGCTACATTAAATCCACATATGGTAACTTACTGCCCATGTCTTTGTTAGTCTAAACACAGGAGCACTCTGGAGTCCTGCTAAAACTGCCTTGAGAGAATGCAGGTTGTTCAGCTCATAAAGTTTCTAGTCATTGGAAAAATAAGAAATGTAAGTTTTCAGTCAAACAGAATGGAAGTGATAGTATTAAATGATTTTGATAATTTGTTCTGTCACCCTTTAGTGTATCATCAAAGCTCATCATTTAAGAATCAATCCTTTTTTACAAAAGTGCTCACCTACCCCTCCCTTGGGTTAGAGTTGGAGTTAAGTTAGTCAACCCTGGTTTACAGTAAATTACTCACTGACCCTCCCTTGGGTTTGAATAAGAGTCAACCTGGATTAATTCTGATTTCAGAGAAACTACTCACCTACCCCTCCCTTGGGTTAGGGTAAAAGGGGGGTCAAACCTGGTTTCTAGCAGATACTTACTTACCCCTCCCTTGGGTTAGAGTAAGAGTCAATCTGGATTAATTCTGATTTCAGAGAAAATACTCACCTACCCCTCCCTTGGGTTAGGGTAAGAATCAAGGGGGGTCAAACCTGGTTTCTAGCAGATACTTGCTCACCACTCCCTTGGGTTAGAGTAAGAGTCAACAAGGGATCAATCCTGGTTATTTTTTGATATTAGAGTTTAAGTCAAGGTGGATCAGAAACTAATTGCCCATCCATCCGTTGGGTTAGGAATAGAGTTAAGTGGGTGAGAGATAAATTAGTTTTAGGTTTAAGAAAGGCTTAAATCTGGCATTTTCAAAAAGCAAGCGTTGATCCACAGTGAGCCATTACTCCTGTACTGGGATTTAGAAAACATAATCTATTTTAAAATTACATTTTAAGTAAGCATTGCTCCTACTTGTTTTTACTTTTTTTTGATAAAAATTATGTTTTGTTGTTGCAACAAAACCTTTTAAATTTTATTGATGAGACCTACCTTTGCTATCTTAATAAAATGTGAGAGAATCGCAGCTCTTATTTTTGGTTTATTGGCACTCAGTATTTCTCTAATGACCCAGAAACTAACCTTCATGATAAAAATAAGCATCATTTAGTGACACATGTTATAATAATTTGGTGAACTGTGAAGGATTTAGTGGGGCTTAGGAATGTGGAAAAAACTATTGGCCACTGTTGAGTTAAAATTGCAGAGCTTCTGAAATTGAAATCCACGTTGACCTGCAGCAGTTTGTATATATGCTTCGAAGGATATGGATTTAACCTTTTAGGCAGGTTTTGAAGTTAAAAGTAAATGGTAAAAAGGCTAGAGGGTGATCTAGGAGGACAAGGTGTAGTTCATAGAGGAGGATCTGAGAAGGAAGGGTATATTATTTTAGTTGTGATGCTCTGAATCATTCCAAATAGAAAGCAGTTATCAGGACACCAAAAGCTGACCCCACAATGCTGGTAATAAGGCATTTTATTATATGGCAGGTTCACTGAGTAGGCAAGATGAAGTGAATTCTGTGTTCTGATTGGTTACACGACTGGGAAGATAGGCCCATCTTGCCCGCTCGAGATTGCCCATTTTCTTCCCACAAGAAAAAAAAATTGTGTGGAGCATGGAGTCACACACTCGAAACAAAGAAAACATAGACAAGTTTCATAAATGTATTCGTTTTGAAAATTAAGCCATTTTCGTTGCTTTTAACGTTTCTCAAAGTATTTAAAAGAAGTCATTTAGTCTGGAGTATAATCTTGCTTCGTAGAAGTTTGTGTTGCTTTCGATTCCATTTTCAGTAGTAAAGTGAAATTCTTTGGCCATATAATAAATCCTTTTTGAACAAGCTTGTTCGGTCAAGATGGCTGGATATTGGCCTCGTTCTTTTTTTGCATTTTCATGGACCTCAACTTCGTCTCAGTCCATATATATATAATAATGCAAATAGAAAAACTTGGCCAATACCCAGCCATCTTGACCTCATGCTTGCTCAATAATGCATGTATTTAGTAAGGCAGTTATAACAAAATTAATTATATCAACACTTTGCTGTTATACACTATCCCAAAAAACTAGCAGCTGGTGACAAAAATGCAAGATGTGTGTCGTCCATGATAACTTTGGATTTAAAGCAAGGGCAACCACATAAAAATTTAGCACCCTGAACACTGAGCTGTAATGCCTCAGAGTCCTAAATTTGGATATAACAATGTATAAGAAAGTGTTCTTAAATGAATGGGAGTATAAAAATTACTGACAATTTGTCTAACAAGTTTATAATCATGACATATAGCAGTCTTCCATCAGTGCAAAGTTATCGCCCACCAAGCCACTACCAAGCAGAGTCAACCCCTTTTTTTCTTCATTTCTAATTGACCTACAGACTTACATGGTTAAACCTTTTCGTAAAATCCACAATATTAGGTGCTAATGCTATTTTATCTTTTTTGGTCCAGCCACAAGATGAAAGCTCCTATAAAGAATAAACAAAATTTACTTCAGAGCAAAAGCACATATAGCAAAAAATAACTCTCTTTTTATAACATAGATTATATTTTAAAGATTTGGCACTGCTGCAAATAAAAGTACTTTATAAACTTGAGAAAATAAATGAAATATCAACATAACTCCCACAAAACTATATGAGACAATTTCATCTAACTCTTCAAGTCTAGGTTCTTATGACACGAAACTTTTTTTTGCGTATTTCAAATGTACAATTCAAAAATTTGAGGTGTGAAGGACAATATAGTGGCAACTTTATAATGCTTAAAGTTTGGATATTTCAGCCGAAAAATGGTAGTTGTCTCACGTGGTTAAAATGCAAACTACACAATAGATTGTGATGTAATGTTGGATGCATGAACAAACTTTTTAGTATGCAAGCCAGGAGAAACAGAAAAAGAGAGAAAGAGGAGATTGTCTTGCTGGCACTACAAATGGGAAAATCTGCTGAAACACAAAGAAATGACATGTCAAAGTAAAAATAAAGCAAACCCTAACCACTGTGTCCCCGAAATTATGTCATTCCACCCATTCCCTGTGACCATTTTTAGTGGCAAAATAACCATGATTTTAGACTGTGTATAAAATTGCCAGTTTTTTCCTTATACAACTCAAACTTTGCAAATATCATACGTTTGAAACACTATAAAATTTTTCCAAATATGCTAAAAAAAAAATTATGTATCATACAGTATGCACTTTAAGAAAAATTTATGTTCTTCTTAGTACATAACTCAAACAAAGGTAATAGATATGGTAAAAAAAAATAAGGAAATTAGAGATAACATCAAACAAAATTGCAAGCTAATAATGAGTACAAGACTTAGATGGGCCAAATTGTTCTCAACAACTTTGTCATTTACACATGACTTAAACAACCTCAGATAAAAAGTTTTAGATCAACACTGTAAGAAGCAAAAGAAGCTGATATGATTTTTGGTAGTAGCCCTTCATCTGCACAATGTCATTCATTTGAAATATGTTAAGCTCTTACTAAACTACTTACTGGTACCTTGAGTTGTCTCAATTGCAGTTTTACCAACTAGCTAATACAATACTGTAATTATACTATATCTTTTAAACTATAGAATAAATAAAGCTAAATCCTTTTACGAGCCTACTGGCCCATGGGACTGGCATATATCTCCAGTTTCTTTGGTGTTAAGTGGATGAAAGTCATTGACTCCTCCTGAACAGGACACTAATCCATAGCAGGTTAGCTCCCAGCCGAAGCTGGTACTCATTTACCGACCTCGTAAGGATGGAAAGCCGAGTAAGCTTTGGCAGAAAAGGTCACACAATGTTCAATTTTCAGTAGGGCCAAGGCATCGAACCTAGGACCTTTTGGATGGAAGGCACAGATCTTACCAGCTGTGCCAACCATGCCACCTTAAAAGAATAATTATAGTAATCATTAAACATTTACAGGCTTAAAAGACAAATTTATATATATAAATTAAGTTAATTGCATTTAAGGCATTTTTAATAAAATATGATCAAACAAAATTTTTCAAAATTAATTGCTCTTCAAACTTACCTCAGGAGTTATAGCTTTAAATATAGGAAGATCTTTTATGGTTAGCTGTTGCTGTAACAGAAATAATACCTTCAGTATATAATGGAATAAAGCATAAAATTAATGTTTGAAAATGTGTAAGTCAATTCCAGCCACTAGCATCTCCCCCCTGGGCAAACCCCCAGGCATTTGAAAAATTTGGTCAAATGCCCAGCCCAGTGAGCAATTTTTGTTGGCAAATGTCCCACCCCCTGTTCCTACTACACAGATGGTCAAATGCCTGGCCCCCCAGTCCATCAGTTAATATTATGTTTAGTCATGAGTCGTACATGAACAGTCATATGGTTTCATGGTGAAATGATAGGGTAACGAAATGAGACCCTCTGACCAGACAAAGACAAAGCAAATGGTTTTATTGTTTTTATAGGTCTTTTATAGTTGAGAAATGTTTTTCTTATTCCAAAATTATGGTGTTTGAAACCGTAGACTTCTGAGTGCTATCGTAAATGATGACAGGAAGTTTTTTTATTTGCAAATGCCTGGGGGAAAGGGGGGGGGGGCAGGACACTATTAACTGCCAAATGCCCAGCCCTAAGGGACTAATCTTGTATCAAATGTCCGGGGTTTGCCCAGGGGGGATGGGATGCTTGAAGCTAGAATTGACTCACACATAACACCAGTAAAGGATTTCAATTACAAGAAAACTGCAAAACTCTACCATGATCTATCATTTGCACAACTGAAACTGAGTGGCAATGTTATTCCAAAAATAGTGAATAGAGAGGCTTATACAACTGGATTGCTAAAAATATTTTATTTAAACTTAAGTAGAATCATATAATGGTCTATTGCTGGAATGATACTAGCAATCACAGATTGCACAAAGTCATACATGTTAAGACTTATGATAGCAGCTGTGGATTATTTATTAGTTATTTAATCTTTTACAATAAATGTAAAATAAAGAAAGTATCTTGGGGCACTTAGAAGGAAATATAGCCACAAGCCCCTTGACATAAATTCTTGTTTATTAAGTACCGTATTTACCCGCGGATAGGCCGCACCCGCATATAAGCCGCACCCCAAACTTTCCATGGTTTTCATGGGAAAAA